>JAFFST010006470.1:64531-95587 GCA_022414735.1 Noturus placidus
ATAAAAGGACATGCCATTTCATTCCCTTTGATGTTCTCTGCGTGACTGAAATGTGCGCAATGAATGAATGCACCGAAAGATCAATGAGGTGTTAAAACACCGCTTCCTCTTTAAAAAAGGGGAAGAGACCTAAAGAAACTCTGGGTTTACCGAAGAAAACCTGCTCCTAACCAGGTTAAGTTCACAGAGTAAGTTGCCATGGTCACTGACTCCGAGTATAAGTTACCTCTCTTTCAGAAACGGGCTTGACTTACTCTGCTTTCTCAGGTTTAACATACTTCCTATTCTGAAATGGAAAACCCAGAGTTTCCCTCATTTCAGGGTTAACATACTCAGAGTTTTCACTTAACCTCCTTTCTGAAACGGGCCCCAGGTGAGAACTGCAGGGAGACCTGGCTCTGTTAATATTTTCAGTGTAAATTAATTCTAAGCAAGTTTCAGTTAGGTGTCAGTTCAATAAGTTACATACACACTTTTAATGCTTAAAATGGTAACTTATATTAATTGAAACATTTTAATAACCTTTCCTGTAATTCATCCAAACCAAACAAAAACTTACCCAAACACCATCGTCCCATCCTTCCTGATGCCGAACTGAGCGTTCTGCACTCCTCCGCTATTCTGTACCAGTCTGCCATCACTCACAATGTTCCCTAAGCAATGTCCATCTTTAGTGACAAAATATCCACCATTCTGCGCGATCAGACACTTCCTTGTTTTAGCAGTGTTTTCCACAAGCTCTCTACGGAAACTTTTACAGCCTCCGGGGCCTCCGGGCTCGAGCACTGACACTGTTCTCAGCGGGTCATGAACCACTGTGATGTGGCCACTCACCCATTTCACTGAACTGTTGCCGATTCCTGAGACAAAAGTCTTGGATTCTACTACAGGAGATCCAGGGTGCGCACTAGCCGGCCAGGTTTCATGGGTTAAGTTTCCATGGATGAGAGGCTGACAGTCCCTCACGTACCGATGGGAATGAGACGGGCCACGAGTATCAGCATAGGGCAATAAGAGGTCATCATCCATAGAGTGCCTGTAGGAGGGGGTGGATAATACAGGAATATTAACATATACAAACATATACAAAGCGATCGCCTGCTTATGTGATCTCATTTCAAGTTCTGATAATCCTTTGTGATTATGGATATTTATCCATGAGTGAATCCTTTATTTATTTTTACATGGAAGATCTGTGCTTTGTTAGTTAACATAACTAAACAGTTCACAAACTGTTTTCGCACGCCACCATTACACCTCTAATATTTTGTGTAACTTGGCAACAAAAGCTTGCTGAGGGTTGTCGTGATTACTAAAAAGCATGTGTAGAAGATTTATACATTTTACCGGTTATTTGATTAAGGTTGAAATGATCAGAAATGTGTTTCAGAGATACCAGGTAAACAAAGACTGGTTGTCTGAACGGTGTTTAATTACAGCGTTTCTCGGGGCATGTTTGGTATCATTTTTATCTATACTTCATGGTGAAATTATAAATATCATCTAGGTTTAGGAAACAACATTTACAATATATGTTGCAATATGTGCTCTTTCTTCTCTGTGTGTCTCTCTCTCTCTCTCTCTCACACACACACACACACACACGGTTTGCATGGGGACATGTTTCCTTTTGATCCCACCAACCCATTCTCAGGAACGTAATTAACATACAGCTGCTTAGGGTGAGCTAATCAGCAGGGGGTTCCATAAAACAATCATTACCATTTGGTATCTTGGTCACTATACATTTCAAAGTGGCTCGGGGGTATAAGAGGATATACTTGGGATAACCCAAGGGAGCTTCTAACATAGAGAGTGGCTTATGACATCAGAGGCTGCCCTTTTGCCATTAATGCTATTACCATCGCACATCCTACGTCAGATGTTGGTCCACATTTCTGTAAGTTACATTTGACTCTATTCTATATCTTCCTTTTTGTTTAATAAAATTCATATCTTTAAATATTCAGTGGTTCTTCTGTAAGAGAGTATGTTGCCTTAAAAGTGCATGATCTGTATTTTTATGGTTGTTAGGAATAGTTTCATAAGTTAACGTTGTTGTATGTTAGACAACCTAGAATCGACCTCTGACAAGTTTATAGGAAAGGGCTAGACTTGCAACGTTGATATAAACCTCTGAGCTAATAAATAAGTGTTTATTAATATTGAAAGCTTAACATGAAACTGTTTTAGACTAAATAAACAGAACACTGAGGTATTATACTTCCAGAACTAAGATTATCTGTTGAAGTCAGATAAATAAAACATAAATTAGAAACATGCATTCAACCTTCGGCTGCACATATTTCCGTTCTTTGTTATAGGAGAACAGTGGGCTAAATAATTAACCCTTAATATTTTATCCTACACGTGTTAGTATTGGATCAGTACTGAGTATCAGTATCAGACACCACAAGCTCTGGGACTGGTAGTGCATTTAAGATGGAAAGAGAACTGTTCTTCTGTGGTTGGAGTCTTTTTTTGTTTGTTTTTGTGAATTGACCCTGCTGAAAAGAAGCAAAAAACAACAACAAAAAAAATTCATAAATAAGAAAACAAATACATAATAATTGTTACATTACAGCATCATTCAACTCTATAGCATTTGCAATTACTTCCAGATACAGTCACACCCACATTGGAATCCACTGAGAACTCCACATCCCAGACTGCACCACGGCATACAAACCTGGCAGTGGCAGACTACAGTTCCATACACCTCTTCTCACCTGCATGTTCTCACTTACCAGAATACTGATGAGAAATACCTGATCCCAATCACACAGTCTCTCACAAAGAAACTTTGTGAAGTAATGCTGAGAGTTATTATTATTACTATTTTGGGGCGGCTGTGGCTCAGTCGGGAGAGCGGGTTGTCCACTAATCCACTAACCGTGGGGTTGGCGGTTCGAATCCCGGCCCGGGTGACTCCACATGCCGAAGTGTCCTTGGGCAAGACACTGAACCCTAAGTTGCCCCCAATGGCAAGCTAGCACCTTGCATGCAGCTCTGCTACCATTGGTGTGTGAATGTGCTCTCATTAGTAAGTCGCTTGTAAATGTAAAAATGATATTTCTGTAAAGCTGCTTTGAGACAATGTACCATTGTAAAAAAGCGCTATACAAATTGATAATTATTATTATTATTATTATAGTTTCAGCTCCTGATTTAGCAAGCCTTTTTGATTTTGGTTTTTCCATTTTGTCTCTGTATTGTCGTTTGCTGATAGACTGACTTTCCTTTCTGCCCCTGAATATGAGTTGTCTTCATGTTTTGGATTTGTTTACAAGTTTCATTAAACTGTCTAACTGCACTTGTGTCCGTCTCTGACACATTGACACAGTGGTTTAACGAACTCTGAGGATGTTCTGAAATCTGCTGTTGTAGCCCATCCGCCTCATGGTTTGACATACTGTGCCATGTTTTTTCTTTACTGCACCATTCAGTAAACTGTATGCAGAGGCGGTTGAAAATGTGTGAAAATCCCAGGAGATCAGCAGTTATAGAAATACTCAAACCAGCCCATCTGGCACCAAAAATCATGCCACAGTCAAAATCACTCAGATCACATTTGTACCTCATTTTGATGGTTGATGCGAACATTACCTGAAGATGCTGGCTTGTATCTGCATGATTTTAGGCACTGTACTGCTGTCACATGATTGAGTAGGTGTACACTTGTTCCTAATGAAGGGCTCAGTGAATGTGTAATATGCAAACTACTTTTTCTTTTTAAACCGAGTCATTTGATGATTTAGTACATAAACTGTTACTTTAGACCTTTGTGATTAAACAGCCTCTAAACGCAAATACTAGTTAGACATATTTTTATACTCTCTGTGCTATCTGACCGAATAGGGGCCATGCTCATACACCACTGGTTGATTTAATATAACTCAATATGAAAAAAATAATGTATTAAATGTACCTTACCGCACATTTTTGCTCTCCGTCATCCACCCTGCAACCCATATTAAGAGAAAACAAATATGGGCCAAATTTACTAACAATGTTGCCATATGCTGAATACTTGCCCAACTACATTTAGGGAACCGTACAGTATCAAGTGAAGCGTTTAACACGCTAAATATCAAATACCGCCCAAGTCCCTATATAAGTGCACTACAAAGGCAATAAAAAAATGGTTCTATCTGCCCTATCTAGTGCACTTGGTTTTCATATTGCAAGCTATTTGAGATTCACCAACACAACGATAACTTCCGGAAAGATTGACATGTGACTTAAATCATGCGCTGAAGTATTAAAACAACTTCAGAGATTAGTGTGTAGATATGTATTCCTAAATCATAATTAGTCTGTAAAAATATGTTGTATAAATTAACTATTTTATACCAAAATGAATTTTCTTTAAACAGCTGTTGACAGGCGGAACGAACAACGCTTAGGTGTAATTTTGGGGACAGGAAGTCGGATGCACTAGGTTAAATGTGAAGGGGACCAGCATGTCTGCTGGCGTGTGTGTTGTATAATAATATGGCAGCAAGCGTCAGAATAAGATGTGGACTTTTAAACCCTAGGGGTTTATTTTGTAGTAAAATATTTCCACATATTGTAGGGTCTCAGACGCGGACAGAGGTCGTGTGCTTGAGATTGGCAACACATTCAGCCTCGCAACACGACCAAAAGTACTGTATTGATCTTGTAAGGTAAGCAGCACAGAATCACATGAGGTCAGTTGTTGTTGTCGTCAGTGGTTGTCGGTTGTGATCCTCATCCCAAAATGTGCACATCTTGTTGTTTTCTCTGCTGTAACCCACCATGTTAAAGTTAAACTCATGATTGGATTAGAATAAATTAGCTGATGTCTTGTTCAATTTATAGAAAAACAGATTCACTAACAGGACTAAGCCCTAACTCTCTTTCAATGGGAAAATGTTTCGGGTTTTATTATTATTATTATTATTATTTACAGATTTTCTTATTTCTTTTTTGTTTGTTTTAGCCCTTTACTGCATGGTGTTTCCATATGGCAACAACTAATTTATAACCATTTTTTTTGACAAGCAATGATTCAAAACTACTATTTTCCTATGTAATTGGGGGGAAAAGGGGGCTTTAACGTTGACATAAAAAGTGCCATCTCATGCATTTGGTCTTATTTGACTATTATAATATACTAGTTGACTGTATATACTATATGATTATACTTTCCACCATTACACATTGTTGCCATATGGCAACAATTTACCAACTTAACCATCTAAAAACAAGTCACATTTTAAAAATTTATTATTTTACTTGAACTAATTCAAGTAATAAAAATCAATTTATAAAAAAATATTTGTTTAATGTAAAAGTGATCATTCATGCAGTAGAGGGTTTGTAGTTTATTTCTGGGGAAGTGACAGACCGTGCTTGCTGCAGAATGAAAAGTTCTGGATCTGATTCAACTCCTACAATCTAAAACCTAACCCACACAACACTGTACAGCATGAAACAACACGTTAAACACACGTTTCTTTCCTGCAACACACAGTAGTCTCGACTGCCTGAACTTTTGCTCTGATTCTGCTCGAGAATATGTTCTGGTGAATGGTGAAACCCCATGAATGTGTTTGTTTTTTTTTTGTTTTTGTTTTTTGTTCCACAGTGAGGGATAAAAAAAAAAAGTTTTTTGATAAATCATCCTGAGCTAGTCTTGTGTTCATTCAATTAAATGTTCTCTAGAATTTATATGTCCTGCCCACAGGGGTGTGTCTTGATCTACACTACAGCAGCTTGTTTGCATCGGACATGGTTTTTCATTGTGTTCTGGTGATCAGGCTTCCAGCACCAACCCTTGGATGAGAGAATTTAGTTTGGAGTTTATTCGTTTGGAAAAGGGAGGATTCCAGAGGTTTGAGGTTATGTGACCAGGACCTTTTAGATGGCTCTTTTTTAGAGTACTGATCTAGAATATGATTCTGTCTTTATACATTGCTGGGGCTTGTCCATTAGTAAGGATAAAGAATGGATAAAGGATGTTATATCAAGTAGTGTAATATTTAAATTAATAATATTAAATTAATAATATTAAATACTCAATTTATTTACATTTTATTAAGGTTTAGCCATTAACCAGAGATGTCCGATGCCAGTATGGACACCTGTGCATTGCTCCAGAAACATATGACATCCTATAGACTGGGATATGATCCTTAAAGTCAAGAGGTGTGGATGAAACAATCAGTGAGAATTCCTCCATGTTTTAAATAACAGGCTTTCGCCAAACTGCTCACTGTTCTCCGTACTTTGCTAGTTCCATAACCTACTGCATATTTTGTGATCTTTATTATTTAATGTGCTACACTAATAAAATCAAATGACATTCTTTGTCAAACACACTGTATATAAACTCTGTACAAATGAAAGATTAGCCCTCAGTGCTGCAGGAAGTTTGAGAAGGATGTGACTTAAGTAAATCTTTACATGTGCTTTGCCACTGTAAGCTAAGGCGAGTGAAAATTGCATTTCTGTTTGGAAATCATATGCATGTCCCCAGAATCTTTCATACATTTACCTGAAGTGTATTTGTTAGCAGAATTAGACCAAATCTTACCTAAAATGCAGACATGGTTATGGTGCGGTGTGTTTGCATTGTTTCAGCATGTTACTATACCAGTGTAATGCTGAAATGCAGATGTAACAGTGACTAATCTATCTTTATGTTCTCACTGACAGATTGCGAGACTATGAAGGGTTTGTGGGTTCTTTGCTTCTTCCTGAGGCTGCTCGTCGTTCCTCCTTGGCACTGAGAGCTTTTAATGTGGAACTGGCACAGGCAGGTATTTATAATAACTGATGTTTGTATGCAAACATCTTTTAATATTATGTTATGTGCCTTAAAGATGTATGGCCAAGCAGGAAGTCCAGATCATTAAATGAGAATTAATATGATCTGATGCTTGGATTAGTACTTATTGAATCTTTCTAGACCATGGGCCTTGAGGTGATGGACTATTGTCCAGATGCAGAAATAGCAAAGTGTTTCACAGGACATAACTAGCACACAGAAATACTGTAGCAGAGCTGATAAACCCTTGAAAAAAACCTGGCCTTATTTCAGCAACTGTAAACATGAACCAACACAACTTCTTTAGCAGATCCAGTTTATCATCAACTGAATAGGATTATGAAATGATCTAAGGCTCATCTGGTTTAAGCTAAATTAAGCCTTAGGTTCTGGCCTTCATGTTGATGTTACTTTGACACATATCACCTACCTAAACATTGTTGCAGACCATGTACACCACTTCAAGGCAATGGTGTTCCCCACTGACAGTGACCTCTTTCTGCAGGATAATACACCCTGCTACACTGTAAAATTGTTCAGGTATGGTTTGAAGAACATGATAAAGAGTTCGAGGTGTTGACCCTCAATTCCAAGAAAAATTAAATACAAAATCTGCAGTCATAACAAATTATAATGGCAAAACTTATATATATATATATATACGTTTTGCCATTATAATTTGTTATGACTGCAGATTTTGTATTTAATTTTTGATTAACTTTTGATTAACTTAATTTTTGGACACACTGCATCTGGAAAGTGTTCACAGCGCTTAATTTTTTTTTTAATGTTACAGCCGTTTTCCAAAATGGATTAAATTATTTTCCTAAAAATTCTACAAAGAAAACCCCATAATGACAATGTGAAAGAAGTTTGTTTGAAATCTTTGCAGATTTATTAAAAATTAAAAACAAAAAAAATCAAATTTACATAAATATTCACAGCCTTTGCTCGATAATTTGTTGAAGCACATTTGGCACCAATTACAGCCTCAAGTCTTTTTGAGAATGATGCTACAAGCTTGGCACACCTATTTTTGGGCAGTTTCTCCCATTCTTCTTTGCAGGACATCTCAAGCTCCATCAGGTTGGATGGGGAGTGTTGGTGCACAGCCATTTTCAGATCTCTCCAGAGATGTTCAATCGGGCTCAAGTCTAGGCTCTGGCTGAGCCACTCAAGGACATTCACAGAGTTGTCTTTTAGCCACTCCTTTATCTTGGCTGTGTGCTTAGGGTCGTTGTCCTGTTGGAAGATGAACCTTCACCCCAGTCTGAGGTCCAGAGCACTCTGGAGCAGGTTTTCATCAAGGATGTCTATACATTGCTGCATTCATCTTTTCCTCGAGCCTGACTAGCCTCCCAGTTCCTGCCATTGAAGAACATCCCCACAGCATGATGCTTCCACCACCATGCTTCACTGTAGGGATGATATTGGCCAGGTCATGAGTGGTGCCTGGTTTCCTCCAGACATGATGCTTGGCATTCAGGCCAAAGAGTTCTATCTTTGTTCAATCTTTGGTCTGAGAGTCCTTCAGGTACCTTTTGGCAATCTCCAGGCGGGCTGTCATGTGCTTTTTACTGAGGAGTGGCTTCCGTCTGGCCACTCTACCATACAGGCTTGATTGGTGGAGTGCTGCAGAGATGGTTGTTCTTCTGGAAGGTTCTCCTCTCTCCACAGAGACATGCTGGAGCTCTGTCAGGGTGACATCAGGTTTTTGGTCACCTCCCTGACTAAGGCCCTTCTCCCCGATCACTCAGTTTCGCCGGGCGGCCAGCTCTAGGAAGAGTCCTGCTGGTTCCAAACTTCTTCCATTTACGGATGATGGAGGCCACTGTGCTCATTGGGATCTTCAATGCTGCAGAAATGTTTCTGTACCCTTCCCCAGATCTGTGCCTCGATACAATCCTGTCTCGGAGGTCTACAGACATGGCTGGTTTGTGCTCTGACATGCATTGTTAACTGTGGGATCTTATATAGACAGGTGTGTGCCTTTCCAAATCATGTCCAATCAACTGAATTTACCACAAGTGGACTCCAATCAAGTTGTAGAAACATCTCAAGGATGATCAGTGGGAAAAGGATGCACCTGAGCTCAATTTTGAGTGGCATGGAAAAGAATGTGAAAAGAATACTTATGTACATGTGCTTCTTTTGTTATTTATTTTTAATAAATTTGCAAAGATTTCCAAACAAACTCCTTTCATGTTGTCATTATGGGGTATTGTTTGGTTGTAGAATTTTGAGGAAAATAATGAATTTAATCCATTTTGGAATAAGGCTGTAACATAACAAAATGTGAGAAAAGGTCAAGCGCTGTGAATACTTTACAGATGCGCGCTCTCTCTTTCATATATATGTGTGTGTGTGTGTGTGTGTGTGTGTGTGTGTGTTAAATTATTTGTAATGGGGCATCACTCACCTAGTGTGTAAGATAAACTGAATGTAAATTCCTCATTCAATTTGTAGCTTGATACAGGTTGACCGAAGCAGGGTTCTCAGTGCGCAAACATGGGTTACCCAATAATGTGTGTGTGTGTGTACATGTGTGTTTTATCTCTCTCTCTATCTATCTATCTATCTATCTATCTGGACATTTATCATTTAAATTAGAGATGCACAGATATGACATTTCTCAGCCAATACAGATAACCAGAGTGATATCGGCCAAAATCGATACAGATATTTCTGCTTTTTATGTCGTCTTTTAAATGAATAATAATTAATTCCACAATTCTGAAAGAAATGCAAATAAAAACTTTATTCTCTCCATTTCAACAAGTTGTTTCACAATAACTGGTCTCATAAACAGAACACATTACTCAAATTATCAACATGTTAACTAAATTCTGAAGATTAAAGTAAGATTTCTTAACTTATTGAATATTATTAATTCAAATTAACATTGACTGAATTCTAAAAAACCTCCTATTAGTCTCACACTCACTCACCACAGGCAAAAGCATTTCTACTTCATCATTGAACATCAAACTGACAAAAAAAAACCTTTTTATAGTAACATTAACTGGCTATGAAATATTCTCTCTCTCTCTCTCTCTCTCTCTATATATATATATATATATATATATATTTATATATATATATAAAATGATTGATAGAATGTCAACTCCTCTTCATTTAAATCTTTCAACAGTGTACTGGAGCTTTAATTCAGCGTGAGCAGCTCGAGCAATGCAGCAAAAAAAATTTTGACTCGACACCGAATCTCCTGCTTCAGTACAGAGCTTACAAATTGCAGTTTTGTCATCATTCCACACAAGAGACATCTTTACAGACAGCACGAAATCGATGTGTTTTCCAGCCCTCTTTTGATTGACGGGATATAATCATCCCTGATCATCAGATGTTTTTAAACATTGGCCCATGGGCCATTGCGGGAAAAATAACCAACATCGCTGCATCTTTAATTTAAATCATTGCAGATGCATCAACTTTTGGCAGATTCTGATTCCACATCAAAAGTTATATAAATATACCAAGTTTCATCTTCATAACTTGTTTACTCTGTGAGTTAAAAAGGTAAAAAAAAAAAAAAGGTCTCATGGCTGATCTGTACTGTAGACCTTACTGTGTGAATGTGTATATAATTGATTACAGCCAGCACACAATGATGAATTGTTTGTGTAGGTGAAGGATTCAGTGTCTCAGAAGACCATTGGTTTAATGCGAATACAGTTTTGGAAGACGGCAGTGGAGGACATTTACGGAGACGTGCCTCCAGTGCAGCCTGTTAGTGCAGAGTTGTGGAGGGTCAGTTTCACTCACCTTATAAACCGTTTCAATAATGTTGTGAAATGTCAAAATTGTTTAGCATGTTTACCGAATTAAATGTTTGCTTGAATTTTTAAATATTATTTTGTGAATTAAATGCATATGGAATGTAGATGTGGTCACATTTTAAAACCGTTTGGTTAAAGGTGTGCTCGAGAAATTATTATTATTTTTATTTTTTTTTTTTTTTAAATCCTACTCCCGCCCACTCCTGAAGGAATTCTGACCAATCCGTCTGCTCCTGCAGTTATCTCTGCGTGTATCCACCCATAGTAATTTTGGTTGGCTATAGTAGTTATTAAAGATGAATAAATGAACATGGTAAAAATATTGCGGTGATATTTTTTTTTTTGTTTTTTTCCCTTCTCCTCAATTAACAACTAGGGAGGGGCAAACACGTACTTCCTCTAAAACTCATGAAGCCAGAACCTTGGCAAACACATGGCAGCATAACACTTGGTGGAAATCTGCCTTCATCCACATACTGTGCACGAGTTGAGCCCTTTCATCATCCCACAAACTTCATATCTGATCCTCCACTCTTGCCTGGATTCAACTAAAAGCCGTTCACTCACATGACTTTTCAATTGGCTCCTTCAGAATTCCAGTCCCGATGCACACCTCCAGTTAACTCTGCCATTTTTAATGACCTTTAAAGTAGACAGTGACTATGATTCAGTAATGTAAATTGTTGCTTGTCTTTGCAGGCTGTAAGGAAACACAAACTAACGAGAAGATGGCTGTTGAGAATCATAGCTGAAAGAGTATGTTCTGGCTTTTACTATCACCTTGTGGCTAATTTGGAACAGGGTCAGCTCTTGTTAATCCCTGCAAGTGTGTAAGTGTGTGTGTGTGTGTGTGTGTGTGTGTGTGTGTGTTGAAACTGATCTTAAACTTACCTAGAGGTGGAATTAGCGAAGAGCCCAAGCAGGAACACCGAACTAAATATTCTGAATCTTATGCCTTCTGTGTAACAGCTTTCAAAAACACACAATACCAATAACTTGGGGGCAATTTGGAAACATTTAGAGGTATTCTGATCTGCTGTGTTTTACTGCAAATACGGCTGCAAATACGGGGCGGCTGTGGCTGAGTCGGTAGAGCGGGTTGTCCATTAATCCACTAATCATAGGGTTGGTGGTTCGAATCCCAGCCCGGGTGATCCCATACCGAAGTGTCCTTGGGCAAGACACTGAACCCTAAGTTGCCCCCGATGGCAAGCTAGCACCTTGCGTGGAAGCTCTGCTACCATTGGTGTGTGAGTGTGTCTCATTTGGAAGTCGCTTTGGATAAAAGTGTCTGCTAAATGAATAAATGAATAAATGTAAATACACAATTTATGCTTTCTTTTCATTGCAATGAAAACCATTTGTCTACTGTTGAAGGTGCCCCATCCCCCGATTTCCGTATAAAGTATACGTTTGTGAGCATATCCAAGCCGAAGTAATTTGAAACGAAATTTCACTTAACTGTGTAATTTAACATTCCGGAGCTGTCAGCATAGACCCGAGTGCTTCCACCATTTCATCCATTTAGTGTATGTTTTTGAGAGAAACTAAGAGCTGTTACTTAACACATCCTGGTGTGTATTATATTATTCAGTAACCAAGAACCTGTGTTGCTTTTTGAAGGAGAATGATATGGAGGACCGAGCATACAGGGATCTTCAGGAGCTGGAGGCGTACGCAGAGAACACCCAGTCGTCCCTCCTCTACCTCCTGCTGGAGACCTTAGGCGAGTCTGCCTTTGTCCTTGAGCTTGCATATACAATAGAGAGACATTTTAAGTTGAAAAGAAGTAAAAGTGCTCGAGTGGTGTACCTGGTAATATAAAGACAACTTTAAGGCCAAGTCTTTAAATAATAATGCTATAAATAAACTAGAATCAGTAAGACAGAGTACAAGGTCATTGCAGAGATTGAAAGGTGTGCTACTAGATAGTGCCTGAAGAGGAATGTCTTTTAAATTTTTGAGAAAGGAATAGAGATACATGGCAGGAGCTCCACATGACTAGCAGTAGAAGGTTTTTTTTTATTTTTATTTTATTTGTTTGTGTGTTTGGTTTCAAGAGGGATCATTAACAGGGTGGCCCAGCTGAGGACATGTGTATGCATTGTGGACTTAGAAAAAGTTCTGAATAAGCAACTGCATAAGTAATAAGCAATAAATATTATACACTTGGCCTCCACTTTAATAGGAACACCTGCTCATTTATGCAGTTATCCAATCAGCCAATGTGTACTGTGTTAAAGGGATTTTTTGAGTTTGTGACCTTCATCTGCTTTCTGATTACGTGATGTTCTCAGAGCTTCAACAGACTCGCTCATGCAGAACACATCCCAGACTGTACCATTTCATTTAAAAAAAAAAAAAAAGTTTGTTGTCTGCACTAAATATCTGGAACAATTGCACATTGAAATGCTTGTTGTGAGGCTCAGGTATTATACATCTGTGCAATACAAAAAATATGTATATGAGAGGGAGAAAGATATTATATTATTCAAAAATACAATATATACATGATTAGCCAGAACGTTAAAACATAACACACCGAGAGGTGACGTGAATAACATTGAATATCCTGTTATAGTGGGACCTGACAAGGGGTGGGATATATTAGGCAGAAAGTAAACACTCAGTTCTCGAAGTTGATGTGTCTGAAGCAGGAAAAATGGGCATGCGTAAGCATCTGAACAACTTTGACAGGGGCCAAATTGTGATTGCTAGACGACTGGGTCAGAGCTTCTCCAAAATGACTGGTCTTGTGAGGTGTTCCTGGTATACAGTGGTTAGTATGTACCAATAGTGGTGCAAGGAATGATGAACGGTGAACCAATGACTGAGTCATGGGCTCCCAAGGCTCATTGATGAAGGTAGTGTGATGCTCTGGGTAATGTTCTGCCGGGAAACCTTGGGTTGATATTATTTTGACACTCAATTGATTGTCTGTGCTGGACATACCAGTATGATCCACAGAGGCCCCATCTCGCAACTTACAGGACTTAAGAATCTGATGCTAATTTCTTGGTGCCAGATACCACAGCACACCTTCAGAGGTGTTGTGGAGTTGGTGCCTCAATGGATCAGAGTTGTTTTGGCTGCACAAGGGTACCTACACAATATTAGGAAGGTGGTTTTAATGTTATGGCTTAGAATAATATTAATCTGATGAATCTTTTTCATTTTGACTCCGTTGAAACTTTTTCTATTACTCTATTCCATTAAGTTGAGGATTTTATTTTGTTGTGGCTTCGCTGTGCTGTTATTTGAGTGCTCTGCTGGCGAAGCTTGATGAGCTAAGATTAAGTTTGTCATCTTTTCTGGTTAATGGCTTCCTGTGATTTTAATCATGCTAACTGTAGAGTCTTTACTTCCAGGTGTACCTGTATGAGAGTAATGAGCGTTTTAATGGAGGTAATCGGATAGGAAGCTGTATTTGTGCTTATTAAGAAACCATTCAGTCCTGCCTCAAAGTGTATTATGATTGAACATGAGCCTCTCAAACATTCACTCAGTCTTAAGATTTCAAATCTGGTTTGCATAAACCTAATCTTTTCCCATTTACGTGTATGTGTGAAAGAACTGCCTCTGATTCAGAATGTATAAGTAATTGAGCAGATTCTGTGATCAGAAACTTTGTATTGTTCTGATGTTATAAAGAAGAAATCTGTAGGATCTGGTAGTTGATGCAATGTGATTGGTGTTATGATAATCAACTAAAAATCACACCAGTATACGTGGTGATTGACGGGTACGGCAGAGCGGAGGTATTTGCTGTATACGAGTTCAGTTTTGTTAAGGTTGAGTTACAGATGAATCTTCCTCCAGGAAGATCTGTGAGAAATGCAGTCAGTCTTCTGAGCAATGAGAGTGGATGATGCAACAGCTTTGTTCATACTTATCTCTTACAAATAGCATTCAGATAGCTTCCAAAACATGCTCTCTTTGGACTGTTTCTTTTTTCCCCTCATCTTGTTGAAGATGATTGAAATTCAGTCACACACACACACACACACACACACACACACACACACACACTCAAACTCATGCCTTGAATTTGCGCTCAACTGTTCAGCCAGAGATTCTTCGTAACCTCACATGTCTGGCTCTCCATGTAATTACGTGATCACTAAGTGATGGCATGACACTGAGTTATTCCTTTTATTATAGTGGTTCCTTCTTAAGCAGAAAAGCTCAGGGTTCAGGCAATAAAATGGGGAAGATGGCAGAAGCGGAGAGACAGAGTGATAATTGTTGTGTTCCAAAGGCAACAAGCCTCATAAAGCTTTAATGCTCTGACCAAAAAAGGGCATTTACTAAAAAAAATTCAAGTTCAACATTACATTGATTTTCTTCTTTCCAATTTCAGCAAAATTGCTGCCTATTTTCTCCTATTATTATTATTATTATTATTGTTATTATTATTATTATTATTTATTATTTATTTTTAAGTACAACTACAGTTACTGTTAAAAAGAGCTGTCCTTTTGGAACCTCACAAATGTTGTTTAGCAGTTTGCAATTCTAGACCTCTTATGACCAGTGTAGTTAATATTTTATAATATATATGTATATAAATACTATTTATATCTTTATAAATATATAAAATGTTCTCTTCAGGATGACAATTGCATTGTCTTTTATTCCAATTTGGTTGAAGAAAAATCGAATTTTCAATGGTCATTGATGTCTGGTAATATCAATTATTTATGACAAAACTGAAGACTTCATTATAAAATGCACTACTTTTTAATTTCTCAACAGTATTTATCTGGTTATTTGTAACCACCGTTTCTTAATATTTTGGGTTCATAAGCAACTTTTATATTTATTTTTTTATTTTTTATTTCTTACAGAGTGACCACATATACCACCTGCAGCTAGAAACGATTCTTAAGTATAATTGCATGGACTAGAATTTCAATACACTTCCTGTTTTTCCCCAGAAAAACAAACAAAAATCTGTTGTCTTGAAACTTTATTCATAATGGAAATCTGAGAGTGATTATTGTCCTGTCTGTACACATTTTTGTAGAACGCTTTCATGAATTCTTCAGTCAAATGCGTTTGAAAATGAAACTCCAAACCTGTATATTTCTTTCTTTCCGAGAGGAAACTACTTTTTAGTGAGTAAAATGTGTAGTTAGAAGATGCAGATAAAGCACATGTATAGCATAATCCCTTCAGGATGGAGTAAATAGCAGGAAATTCTTAATATTCTTCATGTGTTTGTAAAGGCGTGAAAGACGTCCATGCGGATCATGCTGCCAGCCATATCGGTAAAGCACAAGGGATTGTGACTTGTCTGCGAGCCACACCGTACCACAGCCGGAGACGCAGGGTCTATCTCCCCATGGACATCTGCATGCTGGTGAGTGACCTACAATATTAAAATGATCTTTCAGCTTATCCGTTCTGATCATATCGTGTTATTGTCATAGCCAGTCCTTCATCAAACCTGGTGTTCAGCAAAGAGCAAAAATGTGTGACGGTCTGGGAAAACCTGTTCGATTTTGCTGTGACTGAATTATAGCAAACAGTCAGAATGAATAGAAATTGGGTTTTTACCAAAATATGGAAGTTTTTTTTCTACCTTTCAAACCTACTTTTAATCTTGCTGTCTGCCTGTAAACATCATGTTGAGTAAACGTTCAGTTTAACAAACACTGTGGAAAACGTCAGTTTGCTTGAAGATGTCTATAAGGGGGATTTCTGGCTTTCATCAAATTGTTGGGTAGCAACATGGCATGACAAAATGGGCAGATGCATATGCAGATGCAGTTTAGGTTGTAATCAGATATCAAATTGTCTTTTGATGCTCTTGTGCTATATTCAGAATGAAATCCTTCATTTTGGTAGTAACCAGACTTTTAAATGCTAGTACTTTACTTTTACTTGAGAAGCATGCATAAGAGAAACGTGTTTCCTTTCAGGAAGATTCGTAGTTTTCAGAAACATAATATATTTAATAAAAAGGTTATATACAGGACCCTCCAAACTATTGGAATAGCAAGGCCGATTCATTTGTTTTTGCTATAGACTGCAGACATTTGGGATGTTTTGAGATCAAAAGATGAACATGAGGAGAATTTTTTTTAATTTCATCTTTCATTTCCTGGTATTCATATGTAGCTACAGTGCCTTGCGAAAGTATTCGGCCCCCTTGAACTGTTCGACCTTTTGCCACGTTTCAGGCCTCAAACATAAAGATATAAAACTGTAATTTTTTGTGAAGAATCAAAAACAGGTGGGACACAATCATGAAGTGGAACCAAATTTATTGGATATTTCAAACTTTTTCAACAAATCAAAAACTGAAAAATTGGGCGAGCAAAATTATTCAGCCCCTTTACTTTCAGTGCAGCAAACTCTCTCCGGAAGTTCAGTGAGGATCTCTGAATGATCCAATGTTGACCTAAATGTCTAATGTTGATAAATAGAATCCACCTGTGTGTAATAAAGTCTCCATATAAATGCACCTGCTCTGTGATAGTCTCAGAGGTCCGTTTAAAGCACAGGGATATGCAACCGAATATTAAGTGTTCTTTACTTTAATTTACTTAAAGACTTATCTGTTCCTATACTTTTGTGCACGTAAAAAAATTGGGTGGTCTGACACAAAAGGTTGTATGTTTTATGTTGTTTAACACATCTAAATGTAAATTCCAGGAAATAAAAACTGAAATCCTAAACTTTGGTCTCATGTCCATCTTTTTGTCTCGAACCCAAATATCTTTGCTGTATATCACAAACAAATGAGTTTGCCTTCCTTTCCAATAGTTTCAGAGAGGTCTGTAGGCCTACCACAAATGGTCAAAATGGGATGGGTTGTCCCTGTCTTTCCCTCACAGTGTGTGAAATAATCCCCCCCAACATATATTTAATTTTTTTGAAGTGTTAAGGGATTTTCTGTAACACATACAATACTCTGCAGAAGTCCGAGGCCACCATTATGTTTCTCACCGAATGGCCATTCAGTATTTATTGTTAATTATTTGGTGGGAAATAATAGTGATGGAAAAATGTTCTGTACATATTTTACAGATTTCATACTGTTTTTACTGTTGAACTTTCTGTAAATGTGATTTTCTGTTAAAAGCTCAATCATTATTGAGGCGGCTGTGGCTCAGTCGGTAGAGCGGGTTGTCCACTAATCCACTAACCGTGGGGTTGGCGGTTTGAATCCCGGCCCGGGTGATCCCATGCCGAAGTGTCCTTGGGCAAGACACTGAACCCTAAGTTGCCCCCAATGGCAAGCTAGCACCTTGCATGGCAGCTCTGCTACCATTGGTGTGTGAATGTGCTCTCATTAGTAAGTCGCTTGTAAATGTAAAAATGATATTTCTGTAAAGCTGCTTTGAGACAATGTACCATTGTAAAAAGCGCTATACAAATTGATAAATTATGATAAATTATTATTATTGAGCATTATTGTTCTTGTCCATGAATCACACAAAGTTAACAGTATGAAACTGTAAATATTTTCTTTAATATTGACCTACATAAATAAATACTGCATGCCTGTTTGACTGAAAATGTCATTCATGTAATGTACATTTTCCCATCATTATTGTTACCCATCCCATAAAATAATTAGCAATAAATACTGAATGGGCATTTGATTGAAAACAAAATGGTGGTCTCTGACTTTTGCACTTGTAATTAAATGTTGTATATTTATATAATTTATATACAAAGTTGTGTGCTCCAAACAAGTATCACTATACAGTGTGGTGCTTTAGTGCAAAAGTAGTGTGCATGGGTTGTACGCTGTATTTACAATGCACTTTGGATATTAACATAGTGTACTATCCACGAAAGCGCAGCCAAATTTTTCAGTGTATGGTGAACAGGGAATGAATTCAGACACTGCAACTGTGACCAGCGTCAGCACACGGTCTGTGAGTGGGTTACACACATCAGACTGATTCTGAACACAGGACTGATCCATATGGCAATTGCAGTACAACTGTGTTTTTATGGAACTAGTCTGTGTTGTGGGAAATCTGTTGTAGAAATATGGACATGCTGGAAACCAGACTGAAGGATTTAGCTGATGGTCAGAAAGATGACTTAGAATATTCTGTCCTGGCCTGTTACAACATGGATGAGAGATTACTGATTGCTGTTTTTCTTTTTGTTTATTTGTTAGTTTGAGGCTAGGTTGTAATCCAGACTGCAGGGGGCGCTGTTGCAACGTGATGTGCATATACACATGCTGATGCACAAATCCAAGCAGCATTGCTTCATCTTTTAAATTGGAATTAAATTTTATGATCTGCATAGGTTGGTTATTTGTTTGTTTGTTTGGTTGATTCTTTGTTTTGTTTTAGGCATTTTTATTCTTTTAAATGTATTATTCAGTCAATATTTTTGAAGATATATTTCTAAAGAAGTGAGTTGAAGGGAAAATGGGTGAATGTCTGGGTTTTTTTTTTTTAGGATAAAAGACGGCAGAAAATGTAATAATTAAGCGTTCAATTTTTGTTTAATTGCCTAATTACCTGTTTACTAAAACTTGCCTGAAGTGTGTGTGCATGTGTGTGTGTTCACAGCTGTAATGCCCATTTGGATTAAAGGATTAACATGTGAGGCTTTGGGGAGTTCTTTATGTTGCAGTAGAGGTTGGGACATCTGTCTCTAATTAATTAATAAATTGAATCCAGAAGTCTACACTGAAGTGGCATATCTAAATATGTACATCCATCCATCTATGTTACAGTATCGGAGTACATTTTTAGATTTATTTATTTATTTATTTATTTTTTGGACCGAAATCATTTGTCATGTTCTGGAGCTGAAGTGTGTAAAGCACTGTTGTATATGCAGTTAGAGGTGTTTAAGAATTTGGAAGTACACAATATCTAAATCTATGAAGCACACATACCAGGAGCAGAAGCAGTGTACATCATATTACTTGTTCAGAGCTGAAATGTGCTGCTCTGGATAGCATTTACATTGTTGTTAGGCTCTACTGGTTGCGTCAAACTGTCAGAAAACTGTCAGAAAATCTGCGTGGAAAAAGCAATCGAATCTGACTGAGCTCAATATCTTTCTCAGCACGGCACCTCACAAGAGGACTTCATTCGTGGCAGCAGGGAGCAGAATGTCCGGGATGTTGTGTATGACATTGCCAGTCAAGCACATGTTCATCTCCAACATGCAAGTGTATTTTCACATCTTCGTTTTATTTTTATTTGTTTGTTTTTTGGCTTGAACAGATTGTTTCACCTCAGTGTTTGTCCTTTTGCATGCACTCGTGATTTATGGGTATGTTTTTTGAGATTTACTGCTAAAAAGTGTTACTAAAAATGAAATGCATATGATTTATTTAATGTTTGAATCACTCAAATGTATATAATGAGAACTTAGTCCTCGAAAGTTGCTTCCTGTTGAATAATTAGTCCTGAATGAATGTTTCTCCAAGCTGTGATTTATAAGCATTTGAAGATTACAGTATGACGAGTGACATTTCTGTCTTGCGTATTCCGATATGAATGTATAATCTAATTAACCAGTAAGTAGTATGATTGAGACTCTGTTCAGGCTTCACAAAAAACCTGCCATCAACATATATTGTATGTGTTTTGTGGATCTATTACTTTAGATGCTTGACACATGACAGATTTACCAATCAATAATCATGTTTATTATGTTTGTTTTTTTGCAGGCGAGATCCTTCAATAAAAATGTTCCAGACGCCGCCATGCCTGCTTTTCTGCAAACAGTAAGTGATTTCGTCTCCTCTGCCTTGTACTACTGCTCACCCGATGATAGAGCGTGTGGTTCCTCATAACGTCTCGTGTCTGGCTCTGCATCTAATTACGTGTCTAAGTGATAGCATGACACAGAGTTATTCCTTTTATTATAGTGGTTCCTTCTCAAGACTCGTGTAGAAAAGCTCAGGGTTCATTCAGTAAAGTGGGGGGAGATGATCGAAGCAGAGAGGCCGAGTGATAATTTTCTATCCCCAAGGCAACAAGCTTCATAAAGCTTCTGACCAGAGAGGTATTACAAAAAAATAACCTTCATTTTCTTCTTCTTCTTTCTGATTTTCACAAAATTTCTTCCTGTATTCACCTCTTATTTTTAAAAGGACATTTTACTGTCAATTACATTTAAGATGGCTTGTTGATCATAATGTTATTTTTACAAGTGCAGAAAGGACTGATTGTGTCACTTGACAAAGTTTGAGGACTTGATGAAACGGTTCGTTTATTTATTTATTTTACAGTTACATTTATACAAAGTGCTTTACATAGTATTGGGGGGAGATCTCTTCAACCACCACTAGTTTGTAGCATCCACCTCGATGCAACAGTAGCCATGGAATGCCAGAACCACACCGAAAACCAGCTATTAGTGGAGAGAAGAAATTGACGTAGCTAGTTCAGGGATTATTAGGGGGCCATGATTGAGACGGGCCAATGGGAGCATTTCACCAGTACACTGGGTTATACCCCTACACTTTTGCTCTTTTTTTCCCTGAGATTTTTAATGACTACAGGGAGTCAGGACCTCGGTTTAATATCTTGTCCGAAATATGGTGCTGTTTTTATAGTAGAGTTCCCGTCACTATACTGGGGCATTAGGACCCACACAGACTATGTGGTGTGCGCACCCTGCTGGCCTCACTAATGCCACTTCCAACAGCAACCTTGGTTTTCCCCAGGAGTTCTCCCATCCAGGTACTGGCCAGGCTCAAACCTACTTAGCTTCAATGGGAAACCAGGTGAGAGCTGCAGGGAGATATGGTTCTGGCAGTTTTGTGTATAGATGATTGATTGTTTTCTGTAGGGAATCAATAATGGGGTGGCTGTGGCTCAGTTGGTAGAGCGGATTGTCCACTAATCGTAGGGTTGGCGGTTCGATTCCCGGCCCACGTGAGTCCACATGCCGAAGTGTCCTTTGGCAAGACACCGAACCCCAAGTTGCTCCCGATGGCAGGTTCGCGCCTTGCATAGCAGCTCTGCTACCATTGGTGTGTGTGTGAATGGGTGAACGAGACACAGTGTAAAGCGCTTTGGATAAAAGCGCTATATAAGTGCGCCATTTACCACTTACGTTTACTAATCACTAAGGGAATGTGAGGCTAAACATTAAAATCGCATGTGGAATAGGACATTGACGGGACATTCAGGCCCGCATCTGGTGTAGCAACGAAATTGGTAATCTTACATATTTACTTATAACCCAATGCTGTATTATAGATTTAATGAGGATTTAAAAATTGACCAAGGAGAAAAAAAACCCCTTTTTTTTTATTTATTTTTTTTAAATTGACAGCATTGAACAAATAATTATTGGATTAGTTTGTTGTTTACTGGTACATTTAACTGTCGCAATTTGTGTGTCTGTGTGCTGCAGGTCGCTATTGATGATTACCTGGAGAGAGTGAGGAAAGTAGATTTCGATGTTTTCCACCCCAGTCTCCAGAGGAGAAATCCACTGATGCCCGTTCAAATTTATTTCCGATCATGGAAGAAAAAATACTGATGTTTTGTCAGAAGTAGCTCTTCTTATTTATATAGTTATATTCTTCTTGCCACTACCAGTCCAAACACTGACTCCCTGTGTTTCAGGAAATATCTATATAGATGTAAATCCACTTATGTAAAAACAACAAAGTCTGATTGTATTCACTATTTTTTCTTCAAAACACATTGAAAAGAAATACATTACAATTCCAAATCAGTGTCTGTAATGACAACAGGATAATAACATACAGCACTGTGTCTGCCCTGTCTGTGAAAAATGAGGTTTGATATTCAACACACAACATTATGGTGTAAATGATGCAGTACACAGAAAACTCCAAAGTTCGTACACGTCTGAGAAATGATGCATCGTTCGTATGCAATGAAAACAGGTTTTGAAATTTTGACTCCTCTGTTTTTTTTCTTTTGATTTGTTTAATGTCTTGAATAAGCTTTCAGAAAGACAATGTGATATGCTTTTATTTATTTAACTTGAAGCATGAATAAAATGAATAGTCTACCCTTATAAAATGCTCTCCCTCACACATCTTGCTCTGAATAGAAGCAGCAGCCATAAAATGACAGTCGTATTTTTGTATTCAGTAAACAAGATATTTAAAAAGATGTATTATCTGTGAATGAATAAGCTACCAGTTTCTTTTCTCTTCCTCAAAGTCCATGGGTTTCAGGTGGATTGATTGCAGCGTGTCGTACTGTAGAACCTGAAAGCTGTCATGGTGATTGACTGCATTCGCTGCAGATTCAGTGAAGATCAGAGCAGATGAATAAAAGCATGTTTAGTGTTCCAGTTTGTCTTGTACTTGATCGTCAGCCCACTCTCTTCTGTAGCTGTGGTGCTGCAATTTGTCTATGCCTTTCAAGCTTTAATACAGTACACATAAAATGTTTGAGTATGATTGAGTTTTCTCTCAACTAGTTCTAACTAGTTAGACATTAACTAGTAATTAGACATTAAGAAGGATAAGGATTGACCTGAAATTGGAAAAATAATTAGGAAATCAGACGATGAAAATGGAACTGCTTAAAATAATTTACTTTAATACTTTAATGGCTAATGATTAATACATTAGTGACCTTGCTTTTGATGAGCTTAAACCAAACTTGCACTGATCTACAGAGGTGTGGGGGGAAAGAGATACGGTCAGATGAGTCAACCTTGTGGTCGAGTGCATATGTGACGCACACCAAGAGAGTGGTACAGGACTGAAAAGTTGACCACTATGTTGAGAGGATTCTCTGGCTCTGTTATACTGTAGGAAATATTTTTCTTCCATGGTTTGAGGCAAACTTGTCCCTTTAGTACACAGCTTCCCATTACCATTCCTGCAGTACTCCCTATCCTGCACATTTGACTTTTCTCTGCTAGAACGCACCAATTCAAATGTTTAGCTGATTAGTCGAATCAGGTGTGTTCGAGCAGGAAGGAAAGTAAAGTATGCAGGACAGGGGGTTCTCCAGAGGGGGGTTGGGAGCCTGGGTCTTCAATAAGATTGTCTGATTGATGGTCAGATGGTCTTTTATTTTGGACTTTCATTTTTCTTTTCTGATTCCCCCCTCCCTCTTTTTCATTTACATTTTACTTTCCCTGTTACATGTTCCATTTACTTCACCTACTGAAAAGTGTCACAGACCTTGACTGCACTCTCGTTAGTCATTGCAGGAGTGCTGTAATACGCAGTGCTCTGTCCACTTAATACTTTGCATTAAGTATAAGGGCAGTTCTGATTGCACCTACCGGACCTCAGCAGCAATTTGCTCGTATTTTTTGTACTGCCACAAGTAATTACCTTAACTTCCCTCTCTAACCAGGAACACAGTAGTGATGTGTTCTGGGGAACTTGAGTGAGAGCCAGGGCTGCAACGATTTTATAAAACCAGACTCCAGGCTTCATATAATCAGGATGTCCTCGGGTCCTTAAAAAGTGTTAAAATGTCTTAAATTCCTTAATGTAAAAATAAGGCTTTGATTAGCATTAAAATGTCGTAAATTCACGTTTCTAATGTCTAAAAATTTAACCGAACCGACACTGTAAAGCAGATGTAAATGTTATTTTGGCTGGTTGCTGTTTGAGATGTTAAAGTCATGTGACTGGGTTGCACTCAGAGTGTGTGTGTGGCTTGTCAGTGTTTTAGAGCAGCTCGATCCACAGTAAATGCCAACCTCATCGCCATCTGTGCTGTGAGTTTGAGTCGCTTATAACCTGCATTTATGCACAACACGAGCCAGATTCACTTTGGTTTTACGTTAGTGCAATCTCAGACATGTTTGTGGGCAGAGGTTTACAGCAGTTCACGTGACTGGTAATGAAAAGTGAATTTAAAAAATTTTGCCAAATAAAAGGAGGTCTTCCTGCGGTGTTCCGCCAAAAATAAAGGCTACAAGGTCTAACGCAGAAAAGTGAATTCAGTCAGAAATATATTACTATTGTTATATAACTATTTGTACCCCAAATAATAAAAAGCTTTATTATTAAGTATTATTCAGTGCTATATTAATATTACAAAATAGCAAAGGTGTTTAAAATATATGTTTTCTTCTTTACAAAAATGTATACACATTTATAACACTACTTGTTCCATTACCCTGGCATTAAATTACAGCAAAAAAAAAACCTCATAAACACTGCTGCGAAGGGGTTACAGCTACTGAGGGAGTGATGGTACATTTGACATCTTTTTTCTCTTCTGACTGCCATAATCCATCTCTATATATTTTTTTTCCTCTCTTGGAAAGACATGGAAAGGAAATATTTTTTTTCTTTCACTGTTTGAGCAAATGGTAATGCAAAAAGTATATTTGCTCTGGTCTCCCATATCCCACTATAGAAGTTTCCCCTGCTATAGTTTACTTAAACCCAGAAATGGATGTATATGCATGAACACAATCCATTATAGCTAATGTATTGTGTAGCATGATAGAAGTGACGTGCAGGTCTTAACATTTTTTGGAAATGGCTTGAATGTGATATTAAAAAGTATTCCATTTAAAGTGCTGAAAATTGCAGATACCCTGTATACTGCACATCTTTAGCTGTAGTCTAATAACCAGAACAGCTTGGTGAAAATCAAATTAACACCTACACAAAATATAATCAACCAAGATGTGCATCATGATTCTTTAATACTGCCTTGGAGCCAAGAGGGTTATGTAGCTAACAAATAATGGATGTCAGTCTCTAAAATAATTTCCACACAAGATGTAAATGTATTCCAGAAACCACAGTCTTGCTGATAATTAGCACACAGTATAACTTGGAACCTATAGATGTTCAACTTTTCAATTTCGTGGCATTCTGCAGGAGAACTGAGCAACCTAAAGGACTGATTACTGTGTAATCTAAAGCACTCTCTTTAGGTAGAGACGACACAAGGGATGAACTACAAATGTCAACTCTAACTCTCGGCGGTTTCCTCCAGGTACTCCGGTTTCGTCCCCCAGCCCAAAGACATGCATGGAAGGCAGATTGGCATGTCTAAAGTGTCCGTAGTGTATGAATGGGTGTGTGAGTGTGCCCTGCGATGGACTGGCACCCTGTCCAGGGTGTACCCCGCCTTGTGCCCGATGCTCCCTGGGATAGGCTCCAGATTCCCCGTGACCCTGAAAAGGATAAGCGGTTGAAGATGGATGGATGGATGGAATATGCAAATTGCTCAGGGTGGATTTTGGATTAATGAGATTATGGAACACACACTGAGACAGATAAGGTCTCTGAGGAAACTATTTGCTATGCCATCCTAAGAATTTGGCAAGTGAACCTTAAGGGCAGATATTTTGTGTTTAAGCTGTCTAATGTTATGTGAAACCCTGTAGCTAAACACATTTAATTGACAGTTTTGTAAGACTTTATTGACATTCAATATATTCAATGACATTCAAATAAAATTACAGCTTACCCACATTTAGTCTATATTAATGTACAGTTACTGCAATTTATTAGAACACATTACATTACAGCATTTGGCAGATGCCCTTATCCAGAGTGACTTACAATTATGTCATTTATACAACTGAGCATTTGAGGGTTAAGGGCCATGCTCAAGGGCCCAACAGTGGCAGGTCCAATGTCTTAACTACTGAGCTACCACTTCCCTGACACATGAATATATCATCATCATTCACACACTCTCTCTCTCTCTCTCTCTCTCTCTCTCTCTCTCTCACACACACACACACACACACACAGGATCAGAGAGGGAAGAAAGTTCCATATTAAAGCTCTGAGCCAATGCTTAAACTCTCTTTGTACTGGATTGTGCCAGGATGAAATGATGGGGGAGTACTTTTAAACAGTTGCAATCATCACAATACAGGTGGATATAATTACATTTCTAAAGGATACAGTTCAGAGTAAATGGAGACACCTGGCAATGTTTTGAAAGAACAATAATACCAAGAGAGGTAATCTTTTTGTTAGTCTACAGTGCAATTAAAACTTCTTGTTATATGTTAGCAGACTTGATTGCGCATTTAATGTGAGAATCCAGGTGATTTAACCTTTAAATGTATGTGTGTGTGTGTAATGACTATACACACCACAACACCCCAACGTCCATCAGGTCTGCAGTCATAGTTTTTTTCCAGCTACATGACGCAATGATGTTCTTTACACCTTGCACACTCTAAACCCAGACTTCGCAGCTTGTGTGGATGAGATGTAAGATCAGCAAAAGCGAATGCAGTTCCAATATTGGTTCATACAGTAATAACCCTTGTTCACAAGGCAGGGGATTGTGTAACTGTACTGTGTCCTCTTTTCTATTTCCACCTTTATTGTTTTCACACATCCAGCTTTGCTCCTCTCTCAGATCAACACCAATAACATTGTCTTTTTCATTGTTTCTTCTTTATTTGTAGGCTGCTTTGATTTATACTCCTGAATAGATTATAGTAGCCCTACAATTGATAATTAATCTAAAATGTAGAGGAGCTGATTATACCACCTGAGCATCTCCTCCAAGCTGAAGCAAAATACTGTATATGTCCTCGGTTCAATTAAGAGCTCAGGTTACTGAGGTTTCTATGTTGTTTCGCATGTTCTCTCCGTGACTGTGTGTGTTTCCTCCAATCTCCCAAGAGAGGTAGGTTGGTTGGATGCACTACATTACCCTGGGTGTGAATGAGCGTGTTTGAATGGTACCTTGTAAAAGAGTAGCATCAAATTCAGGGGTTATTCCCATTCGCATTATATTCTTCAGAATTAAAACTTTATACATATGCAAAAATAGGACCAAATTTGTGAGTCAAAGCAAATGTAACCAGAAATCCAACGTCCATACTAAGCAGCATTCAGCTGCCTGTGTTTTAAGATAAACACAGGCATGGCTATGTATTGAGGAGGCTATGTACTCATTCCAGGCAATCCCCAAAAGCCCTCCTCAGTACACTTTGAGAAACGTCATCAGTACATTCACAGTCTTTCAGAGTCATTCTTTTCTTTATGGACTACAATGAAGAAAATCAAAGTTTGTAGCCTCCATCAAAAACATCCTAATTCAAGTATAAATAGTTTAGGATCTAAGAATGTCCTCACGTTAAAACCTTGTTAGATGATTTAGAGACAGTTGTTTTTTCAGGATTTGGTATAGAATAATCATACATCCTATCCAATGAAAATATCAATAAATATACGATACATCCACTACAAATTCATGTCTGATCAGACCTCAGACATACCTATTGGTTAGCAATAGGTAGGACAAAATATTTTTTCCCCTATAGGGATAACACAATAGACTGACTGAGCTTCTTAATTTTGCATGGACTATATAGTAACACAGAAAAATGGCAACATCAGTCATAACAATGAACACATGCTGTATATAATATACAAAAATGTTGACTAGTGTACCAAGCTGAGACGAAAGCTGAATACGTTCATAAAACGAAGGATATTGTATTGAATTTGAAATGCTTTGCCATATAGGTGTACTATAACACACCTTGATGTATAGATTGTCCTGCATTATTTTATTTTTGAAACATGACTTGTTTGTTGGGGTGCACGGTGGCTTGGTGGCTTAATGGCACGTTCGCCTCACACCTCCATGGTTGAGGATTCGATTTCCACCACTGTATATGCAGAGTTTGCATGTTCTCCCTATGCTGTGGGGGTTTCCTCCGGGTACTCCGGTTTCCTCCCCCAGTCCAAAGACTGTGTGGTAGTGTGCACATGCCAGTTTGAATGTGTATGTGGTTGTGGCCTTTGCTGTCCTGGGTGTACCCCGCCTAATGCCCCAGGTTCCAGGTTCCCAGTAACCATGAAGGATAAGCGGTATAGGAGATAGATGGATGGATTTGTTTGTCGGATTGTGAGAGCTATGATTCATCAGAAATCTGACATACCGAATTACTCACCCATCAGATGAGTCAGGATTCTCATACCTATTGAAACAACTTGTGCAGTCTTATTTAACATGAGCAGATTTTACTGAGAAATGTCTGGAAGGCAATGTGACACATAATAATAATAATAATTATTATTATAATAATTATAATAATAATAATAATAATAATAATATAAAAAGTCCAGGGGCACACGGTGGCTTAGTGGTTAGCATGTTGGCCTCACACCTCCATGGTCAGGGGCTCGATTCCCACCGTTGCCCTGTGTCTGTGGAGTTCGCATGTTCTCCCTGTGCTGTGGGGATTTTCTCGGGGTACTCTGGTTTCCTCCCCCAGTCCAAAGACATGCATGGTAGGCTAATTGGCATGTCCAAAGTGTCCATAGTGTATGAATGGGTGTTTGAATGTGTATGTGATTGTGCCCTGTGATGGTGTACCCTGTCCAGGGTGTACCCCGCCTCGTGTCCGATGCTTCCTGGGATAGGCTCCAGGTTCCCCGTGACCCTGAAGGAAGGATAAGCGGTATAGAAGATGGATGGATGGATGGATGGATGGATAAAAAGTCCAGCTTATTCTCAGGGTGAATTCTTTATTTTGAGAACACGAGAAGCTGACGTGCTCGCAGTCTGAACTTTTGGTCCCTCACGCTGTAAATGATGACATTCCAGCAACTGCTTGCGGCCAGAATCCAAAAAGCAAAAAACGAGAAATTGCACCATTCGTTTCCAGTGACGTTTCCTACTACAAACACTGCAACAGGAGTGAAGGACGCGGTGAAGACCAGCGTGAGCGCGCCGATTGTTTTCGCAGCCTTAATGTCGGAGAAACTTGGTCCTGATGTACTTTGGCAGCCAGCTCGAGCCAGACGCCTTCTTTTCTTTGAATGTTGGCGGATCGTAGTGAAGGATATAATGTTGATCACAACAGTCCCTAAGAGGAGAGTAAAATCAAACGCTGGGAAAAGTAAGAGGATATGCCAAGCATGAGGCGGAAACTCGTTCGCTCCTAACGCGTAGATGCACATCCTGCTGCACGCGTTATACTCCAGCGCCATGCCTTCCCGGAACATCAGTGGAGAGAGCGCTAAGAAAAAGCTGGCTGTCCAAGAACAGACAATCAGCACGCTCGTGCGTCTTCTGGTAATGACGGCTTCTTTGTGCAAAGGTTTCAAAACAGCAATGCTGCGCTCAAGAGTGAGAAGAAAGACTGTGGTGATGGACACCAGCGTGCAGCCTGCAAACACCGGGCCAATGAAGCTACACGGGTGGAGAGGTGCATGCTGGGAATTACGCAGTGTCCAGCCTGGTGCTGCATCCGCCAGCATCAGAGTCATCTCTGCGTACACGGACAGAGGAACCACAAGAACCCCCACGGCCAAGTCCGACACTGCTAAAGAGGCTTTCAGATAACCCTGGGGGGTGTGGAAATGTTTCGTTCCAAGCACCACAGCCAAAGTCAGCGAGTTTCCCACCAATATAGCAAGCATCAGTAATATCATGAAGACGATCATCAGTGTTTTACTGAGCGCAGTGCAGCAGCACGCGCTGCAGTTAGACGCTTCCTCCAGCATCACTGCTCTCCTGCGCGTAAAGGTGCGCTGCGCTGCGCTGTCAGTCCGCATCCTCATCCTCATCCTCATCCACACGGCTGAAGCACGAGCAGGACAGCATGCTGGAAGTCTACAATCAACTACTATATCAAATGATCGACGAGGAGGAGGAGGGAAAATATACAGGCTGTAGCTCATAAAACTCAAAACACGATGGAGTGCGTAAAATCACGCGCACGCATCGAGGGGTTTTATTTCTCCAGATAGAAGCTGTACATCTGTGGAGAACTACGCTGTCTTTCCTGCATGCTTTAGGAAAGCCTTTTAAATCTGTGGAACCAAATATCACAAATAAAATCCACAAGTGTCGTCTTGAATAACACGAATTCCTTAAGGGTACACATCTCGGGGTGCAACGGTTGCGCGTGCTCTTAAATGCCAGTCTGACGTGTACGTGTGGACGTGTACGGATTATCCAATGGGCATGATGGGTACGCACTTGGGGCCCAAACGAGGGGAAGAAAAAAAAAAAAAAGTTCTACAGTGGTGTAGGCTGTACAGTGAGGCACCTGAAAGGAGCCTTTGACGCGTCAGACCCGGGTTCTTATCCGCCTTTAGCCGAACTCTCTCTTCTCCCTTTTCCATCACATGTCAGATCGGAAAGACATTTATTTTCAATAAATTGAAAAGTTGAAATAAACTATTTATCGGCTAGGGGTAGGTATACGCAGGGCTTTATTGTCCCAATAAAGTGACATCCATTTAATAATTTTAATACATTTGGTCATTTACACTGTTATTTCTGTTAATGTTCAACAATACTAAGGTGTAAATAGTATCTGCCACTATTTATAAGTATAAATAACATCCATGGGCGTAACCATGCACTCTTTGGGGGGGGGGGGGGGGGGGTCGTGACCCCCCCAATGTTGAGGAAATACCAATCTGTCCCCCCCAAAATACAGGAGAAAATATTCTCTATATGTTCCACATTAAATTTCCCTGCAAACGGATCTGTCTTTTCTTCATCTATTCTATTTATTTTATTTATCTATTTATTTATTTATATTCTTTTTTAATATATT
>JAFFST010006473.1:31628-45198 GCA_022414735.1 Noturus placidus
CAAAAGCTTTTACCACAAAAAAGCGAAAAGCCCTCTGTCCTGAAGATGTCGGAAAACATAAAGTTACAGCTTTAACCTGTTACAAAGACTGTTACAAAGCGCTGACACTGGAGAGTTCTTCCATGAATGTTAAATAAATGTTTACTTACAAGTAAAAACCTTGACAAGGAGCATCCGCCAGAGAAGCTGTTACTATAGAAACAATAACATTTGAATTACAGCCAACACTATATCATAGTACCGAAAAAATTCATCAATGTCTTTCGACCAATCAGATTTCAGGATTCAACAGAGCTGTTAAAGCACTATCATAAATACATCGCAAGAAATAAAGCTGTTAATTGAATATTATTTAATCTTTGATTGTGATACTCTTTATTCTTCTTCTTTGTGGGAAGTACATGAAAAGATTTAAATGTTTTTTATTTTTTTTTAATGTACAAGAATGACTTACACAGCTCCCGACAACCAAGTCAGTCGATTCTAATCTGGTTTTCCTCTTCATTTATTTATCACATCTTTTAATCTCCACTTATTACATGTTCTGGATGTTAATCTTATCTGACCGATATTAGAGAAAGGAGAGAGAGAGTGAGAGAGCGAGAGAGAGAGAGAGAATGAGAGAGAGAAAGAGAGAGAGAGAAATAAAGCGTGAGAGAGAAAGAGAGATAGAGTGAGAGAGAGAGAGAGAGAGAGAGAGAGAAAGAGAGAGAGAGAGAGAGAGAGATTGTGGACATAATGACGTTTGGATGTTTGGAGACAGTGAGGTGTGTATTAAAGGTCCGGAATGTTTAATAAAACATTGAGCTTCTTTATAAGATCTTTTTCATCGCCCCTCTGTGAACACTATAATCCTAATTACGCACATAAAACTGATTTGTTAAAGCAAGCAGCTCTGCACTGCTGATTTTTTTTATAACTATAGTGAAAACGGGCCAACAATTTGGATTTTGTTTTCGTTTATTTGTTAAAAACATATAATGACTATGGATTTAATAAACATTTAGTTTTGGCATTAGAGTTTCAAAAATGTTAATTTTCAGTTTTTAAGTGAAAGGATTAAACAAACAAACAAAAAAACTCTTCTTAAAAGCCTTCTTAAGAGAAAACGTTTAAAGGTTCGTGAAAAATTAGAGAAATATCTTATAATATAAAAAAGTTCAAAAAATTTCATAGATGTAAAAAAATTAAAAAATTATGAAAAGAATGGAACTTAAATTAATAGATTTTAGACTGGAAAATATAAACACCTGATTTAATATTAGAAAGTATTTCAGCGTTTTTTTTTTTTAATAACAAGTTAATTTCTTTTCAAGATTTAAACTGTTCATCAATTTTTTTTATGGAATTCTTTTCTGGAGTAAACATTTTTTTTGGGGGGGGGGAGACATTCTTCTTGAAATCTTACAGTTAAAACTATGAATGTTTTTAGAGAAAACGAATAAATAAATATACAAAATAAAGGTAAGAACTTTTATTTATTTATTTTTTAAAAAGACAAAAATTTGAAGCACAAAGAAGCAACGCTAATAGAAAGAGAGTTGAAGAAAAGAAAAGGATGGACATGAACAGGTTTTAGACTAGAAAATAGAAACACTTTAGATTTAATAAATACCTTCAATTATTAAAATGATCAAAATGATTATTTGATCAAAAAGCAAGAATTTGAAAACATGTTTATTGAAAAATGACAAGTCATACTTTTGATCTGTTTATAGTTACAGCTTTAAGTCATTAAGCAAAAGGGGGAGGGGACAAATCAAAGACATTTTAGATTTCACCTTCACTCAAATAGTTGCTGATTATAGGCTATAATATGTAATGAATTGCATAATTTGGTATTAAATCAGTAAAGGAGGGGAAAGAGATGCATTTTCAGTCCTGCTCTCAGACTGCTGAACGCCACTGTAATGCTGTAGATGCAGAGGAACTGTATAGAAGGTGATGGAGTTGATATGTAAGATGAGAACTGGTAGCTTGTCCATGTAATAACACTTTCGACCCACTAGATGGAGAGGAGTGCGTTGGGAATGACGTGGACGTGGACGTGGACGCGTCACTGAGGGTGGAAGGAAGCACTCGGGGGTTTAATTGCTTCCTGCTTCATGAACAAGCCGGTCTGGTCTGGACTCGTTCCAAACACTGCTCGAGTCAAACTGATATGATCAGCTGTAACTATCTGATTCTGTGCTGTTTGTTTATCAGGTGGTAATGATTGTTTATAATCATTTTATACATGTGGTATTATAATCAATTATATATAACTGATGAGTGTAATGATATATCAGTGTGACTGTATAACTCGATAAATGTGTGTTCATATCATGTATCTATGGATCTACCTACCTTTATAATTACACTATTTATATCGTGTGTGTGATAGAGAGAGAGAGAGAGAGACAGAGACAGAGAGAGAGATATTATAATGTTATTTTATTTATCATATTTATAAACTATATCATAGTTTATTCAAAGAGAATTTTCCTGTAGCCTAATTTCGCCATGAGAAGATTTTATTTTTTGGGGGGTTTCATCAATGACAAGAAGTTTGTTTAGCCTTTCTGAAATAAAATAAAGAACTGAACCTTCTGTTGTAGATGAAATTTTCAAACTGGCGGCTGCCGTGACTTTTTGTTATTAACAAGTCCTCAACTTCTCGAGTTCCTGAGGGGTAATTACAGCATCGTGGCAGCGTTCATGTGTGACATCATCATGGATATCAGACTGAATGTGACAACATTGTTAATATGAGTGTGATGTCATCGTGGGTGTTAATATGAATGTGATGTAATCATGGACGTCAATATCAATGTGACATCATCATGAACGTCAGTATGAATGTGACGTCATTGTGTCTGTCAGTATGAATGTGACATCATCATGGATGTTAATATGAATGTGAGGTCATCGTGGAAGTTAATATGAATGTAATGTCATCGTGGACGTCAGTATGAATGTGACATCATCGTGGACATCAGTATGAATGTGACATCATCATGAACGTCATTATGAATGTGACGTCATTGTGTCTGTCAGTATGAATGTGACATCATCATGGATGGTAATATGAATGTGAGGTCATCGTGGACGTCAGTATGAATGTGACATCATCGTGGACATCAGTATGAATGTGACATCATCATGAACGTCATTATGAATGTGACGTCATTGTGTCTGTCAGTATGAATGTGACATCATCATGGATGGTAATATGAATGTGAGGTCATCGTGGACGTCAGTATGAATGTGACATCATCGTGGACATCAGTATGAATGTGACATCATCATGAACGTCATTATGAATGTGACGTCATTGTGTCTGTCAGTATGAATGTGACATCATCATGGATGGTAATATGAATGTAATGTCATCATGGACGTCAGTATGAATGTGACGTCATTGTATCTGTCATTATGAATGTGACTCAGCATTCTCAGCCGCAGCCGTCTGTAGCTACCAGTTTAGCTGTTAAAAGGCTTTGTGACATTTTTCAATATCTCATATTTGCTTTCGTGCTTTTTTTGCAATTAAAAAAAAAAAACTACACGTACGCCAACTTTTTTTGACTTATAATTTTTATTGTTAATTGTCTCTGTAAATTCATTATTTGGACTCAAGGACTTGAGTACACAGGAAAGAGCATCTCTTTGATATCTTATATAACTAGACACCGATCTCTATGTGCATCCTGCCTAGTAGGAACAGGAAGGGCGTAGACTAAGTAAAATTATCTTTAGTGACTCATCAAAAGAGCTGTTCATTATAGTCTGAGAGTCTAAAGGTCACAGGTTCAGTCCCAGCTCAGGATTACCTTCCCTATAGCCTCGACTAGTGCACTTCATCATCCTGCTCTAACAGCTACTATAATTTCAATTGGGCAAAGTGCCAGAAAAATCCACTGTGTGACCATCAATGTTTGATTTAATGAGATGGAAAGAGTCAATGATGTTAATCCTGATACTGATACACCTCCCTTGCTGTGGTTTTCTCCTGTTTTTTTTTTTTTTCAGTTGGGAGTGTTTGCACGTACAATTCAACTTCCTACTGCAGTAAATTATCTCAGGAAATGCTCCAGAGACTCGCACTTTCCAAGAACTGCTGGTACAGTACGCTTATAATTTGTTTCATGACACTTCCTAAACTCATTTTATATTACACTCATAGCATAAAATATATTCATCCTTACCATCTGGGAAAACATAATCAGTATGACGTAAGGATTTTGCTATAAAATACAGGTTTATATGAGCATGCTCATTCTAATGCATTATGGTTTCTATAGTAACGCTCGTTCACGGCGACTTGTACGGCAGACGCACATCAAAAAAGCATTTGTTTAACATTTACGGAATTAGTCATCAGTGTTAGAGCTTTGTGACCATCAGACTTTGTAACTTTAGATTTTCAAGCATTTTCAGGACAGAAGAACTTACGCTTTGTGGTTTCTCGGTAACATGACAAGCTAGGTTTTTTTTTTAAAAATCTTAAACTTCAAAAGAGAGAAAGGAAGAGAGAAAAGCCTGGTGAGGGAATGACCGTTATAACGTAAGTGAGAACAGGAACTAATTTGTAGAACGCCGACATTCCACAGCATTAAATGTAACTAAATGTAACACAAGGTCCCTATCCAGAACCTTCACACTGGAATGAACTTCCAAACTCAATCCGGACTACAGATTCACTCACCATCTTCAAGAAACAGCTAAAGACCCACCTCTTCCGTGAACAGCTAACCAACTCATAAAAAAAATAAAATATAAAAAATACACTTACACCTCTACTCTGCGCACTTTGATTCTTCTAGTACTCAATTAATAGATCTTGTACAGGAGCACAACTTGTATTGTTCTCTGCTTGATATATCACTTTGCTTGTATCTCTCATTTGTAAGTCGCTTTGGATAAAAGCATCTGCTAAATGAATAAATGTAAATGTAACTATAAACGGATAAAAAGTATGACGTGCTGTTCTTTAATGAACGAAAAATGGACTGTAATTTGGCACATTGATGTGGTATAACAGGAATGAACCATTTCAGGATTTTCAGGTGTTCTTTGAAAATAATTCACTTCCACACATCACACCATGCCGTTATTGATTCTTTTCCTATAGCAGCATGACATGGAGTGTTTTATTCCTTACAGAGAACATAGAGGAACAGTTTTTGCTAAAAACACAATGTATACAATTCCCCACTTTACCTCAGATGTAGTCCGCTGGCTGAGACAAACTTAGCACCAGAGGAACGAGGCTACTGTTGCTAAGTCATGGACGTTTATAGCTACCAGGTTAGCATCAGACCGATCAGGTAGGGAGCCAGGCACTATTGCATGAAGATGAAATTGTATGTTAGAAGAATAATAAGGCTTGTATATGAAACTGTGTAATAAATTAGCGCTACTAAGCCAGATGATGTCTGTTGAGGTGACTGTGTGACGATTCAATCATCACGAAAGTTTACAGTTTGTACAATGCAAAACTGGTAGCTATGAATCTTCCTGGTTGTTAGATATATTTCACTATTTACATTTCATCCGGCTCTTTTAAAGCTATGAAGGAATAAAAATCTAAAGTAAAGTAATCCCATAATGTTAGGAGCAGTTAAGTCAGTATTTCTCTCTCTCTGCACATTCTCTCTTGCTCTCCCTTTCTCTGTTTTCATCTGTGAGGGGTTTTTTTTTTGGAGGTTAACTGGTTTTTTAACTTCATGTTCTTCAGAGCAGCAGCAAAAGTGCTGACCAAAGCAAATTTCCAGAGCCAAGACAAGCCATTACCGAGCGCACCAATCACATGGCTCGCTCTCCTCCTCCACTCTTCCCCTATTTTTTCTCCCCTCTGGTCTCCCCATGGAGGTTTTCATGTTCTCGGCCTGTAGCCAAACCTGTGCCGTGTTACCTCCCACAAGATACCGACCTGCACGGCCTGCTGGGAAACGGCCTGCCTGTTTCTAACAGAAACGCACTGTATTCGAAGCGAAAGAAATTAACAAGACAGACCATTTCCTGCTGTAAACAGGGTGAATATGATGAGCAGAGCTGTGGTTTATTAACCTGAATCATTCTTTTAGAATTCAACTTAAACACTGAGGCATTAATATTAAATGATATGGATTAAATAATATGAATTAAAAAGCTACTATTCAAATAATCTTTTTTAAATGATCTATATATTGAATGAATATATTAGAATGATAATTCTAATATATTTTATTAAGTTATTATTTTATTAATAATGCTTCATGCATGGACCCTTATATAATAATAATAATAATAATAATAATAATAATAATAATAATGTATTGTACTATATTATACTGTACAATACCATACTATACTATGCTATGCTATACTATGCTATGCTATACTATACTATACTATACTATACTATACTATACTATACTATAATGTACTATACCATACACTGCACTAAACATTTGAGAGATTTGAGAGTCATTTGAGAGATGCACTATGCAGTACTATACTATACTATACTAGACTCTAATGTACTATACCATACACTATATTAAACATTTAATCATTTGAGAGATGTTTGGTACTATACTGTACTATGCTACTGTACTGTACTCTACTGTACCATACATTATACAAAATATTCAGTTATTTGATAGACTCTCTTACCAGGGCCACTTACCATATTATACAAATCTATACAATACAATGCAGTACTACACTTTATTAAACTACTCCATTGCTTTAATATACTATAATATGCTATGCTATGCTGTACTGTACTGTGCTATACCTAAACTATACTATGCTGTACTGTGTTGTTATATTATTGTGTTTTGTGAATTGTTTTGTATGCTGTTGTATTCTATTATACTCACTTCTGTATTCTATTATAACTCCTCTGTTATAACAATTATGGTGTGAATGTAAAAAAACAAAACCCAAAAAGTTACTCTGAATTTGTATAATGAGAAGTTTAATATTAGAGCCATAAATCAATAATGAATTTTAGTTGTTCACAACAAGAACTAATTATTTGGCATTGATTATTCAAATCTTTAAACTCTGTAAATCTGGCAACAAAAAACAACAAACAAAAAAAAAAGTTATTTTTGCAACAAAAAAAAAAAAGGTTTACAACAGCGGCAAAGAAATTTCAAAATAGCTCGACTGAACATGTTTATGAAGTAAACTTGGTGAGGTAACACTGTTTTTTTGCATCTGGGGTAAATATAAATTGGTTGGTCAATAATCACGTGGTGTTTTCTTTCCTTCACCATCGTTTCATTCCTCTCTGTCTTTCTGTGGTTGGGTTTAAAATAGGCCGCGTTTGACTCAGCTCCGGGTTCTGCTCCAGAGTGTGATGTTTAAAATCCTGTCTACCCTGCCATTTGTGGGCAGAAACGGCATTTTTCCTCTTTTAGTCATCCACACCGTGCCAACACGCTATAGTACACACACACACACTGAAACTACACTATCCTGAGAAGACTTAATACAGCTGATACGTGAGAAAACATGCCTTTGTCTTTGAATCTGAGATGACGTCAGTGATGTGAAAGAAAGACTCAGACCGCTGGTTCAAAGGTGAGCGATGAGGCCAGCGATGGAGGGGGAGGGGAAACGGGGGGTCGCTTCAGACCAGGCCAAGGAATTCAGAAGTTGAATGCCTATGTCTCATTCCTGAGGCCGTCTTTGGCAACTGAGCAGAAACGAGAAAAGGATGTGAGAGTGACTGTGAATACCCAATAGATCTGCTCTCTATATTATCCCCATTCATCCATCTTCTATACCACTTATCCTTCCTTCGGGGTCACGGGGAACCTGGAGCCTATCCCAGGGAGCATGGGTCACAGGGCGGGGTACAGCCTGGACAGGGTGCCGATCCATCGCAGGGCACAATCAAATTCACATACCACAGACACTTTGGACATGCCAATCAGCCTACCATGTCTTTGGACTGGGGAGGATTACCCAGAGGAGACCAGAGGAAACCCCCGCAGCACAGGCAAACGTACTAACCACTAAGCCACCGTGAGCCCCTCTATATTATCACCCCTCTAAATAGGTTTCTATTCATGCACTCGTTCTAATACGGTATTATTTCTATAGTAATAACTTACAATAACTGATAATAAACAAACCTGACAAAAAGTGTTGATATGTAACAAAGATGTATAAGTTTCTGTAGGGAGGTTGTTTATGTAACGTTTATGGAAGGAGTCTCCAGTATCAGTGCTTTGTAACAGTCAGTAGGTTTTTCCACTCCAGGAAAGTCTTCAGGACTTTACACTTCGTCATGTTGCTTTTCTTGGTAATGTGTTTATTTTGTCTTATTAAATGGTCTGATGCTGCCATGCGAGGTGCTAGCATGCCATCAGGAGCAACTTGGGGCTCAGCGTCTTACCCAAGGACACTTTGGCACATGGAGACACGTGGGCCACTTATCGAACCGTCACCTATGATTAGTGGACAACCAACCGCTCTACCACCCGAGCCACAGCCGCAAGGGCGTAACCATGTTATGGACATTGGGGGGGTCCAAGCGCTTGGACATTGGGGGGTCCAATGTTCCAATGTCCAATGTCCCACCCCACCCCCCGTGCAGCCAAACTTCCAAAATTTGATTTGAAAATTTGCATATTTAGAACATAGTTTTAGGATTACAGTTACTGTTTGATTCACGTGGTTTCTGAGTGGTAGAAGCTCCCAGAGCATGGGGTGGGATACATCACCTAAATACATCACCGATTGAGCTGCTAAAATATATCACTGAACTTGCGTTGAGATTGGGCGAAACCGAGTGTACAATTGGAGGGGGGTCATACACCGATTTCCCTTTACAAACGTAAATATATTAAAAAAGAATAAACATAAATAAATAGATAAATAAAATAAATAGAATAGATGAAGAAAAACAGATCCGTTGGCAGGGAAACTTAAAGCGGAATATATAGAAAATATTTTCTCCTGTATATTGGGGAGACAGAATGGTATTTCCTAAACATTAGGGGGGTCATGACCCCCCCAAAGACTGCGTGGTTACGCCCATGCACAGCTGCCTAACGTCAAGAGAGAGAAAAGGAGAGCAGCTATAACGTAAGTGAGAACAGGAACTAATTTGTTACATTAATTGTAACTGTAAATGGATAAAAAGTGTGTCGTGGCAGATTGCTGTGCTACAAGATGAATAAAACACTCCAGGATGTGCTGTTTAAGGAAAACAATCCACTTCAAGGTGGTAACAGCAACTCCGCTCCATCACATCACTCCGCTGTTAATTAGTTTCCCTGAACAGCATGACACAGACTGTTTACTACGTAATATACAGTGGTGTGAAAAAGTGTTTGCCCCCTTCCTCATTTCCTGTTCCTTTGCATGTTTGTCACACTTAAGTGTTTCGGAACATCAAACCAATTTAAACAATAGTCAAGGACAACACAAGTAAACACAAAATGCAATTTGTAAATGAAGGTGTTTATAACATGCAAAGGAACAGGAAATGAGGAAGGGGGCAAACACTTTTTCACACCACTGTAGTAGTTTGTCTCACCCAGAAACTTCAGTGATGTCTCAGACTTTTCCAATGCAGCCATAAGTGAGATATTTATCAGTACATGTGTTGGTTCAAGACAAAATCCAGACTTATTAATCCACTATTCATTCTGCATTGCATTAGGTGTTAATTAATTGATGCTTTGCTGTGCGTAGCCTGTGAGTGTTGAAGGTTAACAGATTTGTGTTTTGGAAACAGGAGAAGACAAAGTACGACAAAAATTCCAGGTGGACGCAACATTTCGACACCTCCTTGTTGTGTTTCACTCCCAATGGACAAGTGGTTTCTATAGAGACGCTGCCTGTGTGTGTTGTGTGTTGTGGAAGAGCTGAAATAACTTCAAACATTTTTTGTAATACGTCAATAATCATTTCATTAGAAATAAGATTAATGAATGTCAGTGAATAAATATATGAATATTAATGATTTATATGTAGATATATTAATTGAAATATAATATAATAATATAATACTATATTTCTATAATTAGGTATACTATATACATAATATATTAATCCATCCATCCATCCATCTTCAACCGCTTACTCCTTTTCAGGGTCACGGGGAACCTGGAGCCTATCCCAGGAGGCATCGGGCACAAGGCGGGGTACACCCTGGACAGGGTGCCAGTCCATCGCAGGGCACAATCACAAACACACTCACATTCATACACTACTGACACTTTAGACACACCAATCAGCCTACCATGCATGTCTTTGGACTGGGGGAGGAAACTGGAGTACCCGGAGGAAACCCCCGACACACGGGGAGAACATGCAAACTCCGCACACACATGGCCCCTGACCTGAACTTGGACTTGAACCCTGGACCTTGGAGGTACATATATACATATATATATATATATAGTAAATTAATTAATAAAAATAGCAATTAATGAGTACTATAAATAAAAAAAGGAACACTATAGATAAATATACAAAATGACATGGTGAGTCAATAATTACTATTTCTATTTATTGATTATTTATGTCTCATTGCTCCTTTATAAGCCTCTTTTTGTATTTATTTATTTCCTTAGCATTCATTTATCTATTTATTAATATTTTTTTTACATTTTCATATTCATTGATTTCCTCAATAATTTACCCTGTACTAATTATTTCTCTATTTTCTTGTCCCTAAGATAATGAGATTTTGTATGTCACAGCGTCCCTGCACTCTAACTGGTCGACCAATATCAGACTCTTTCAAAAGGTTGCTAAAGAAACATGCAGAATGTTGCTATGAAGCTCAGTGGTGTATCTTATAATCAAACAAACAAAGTAACTAACTAACTAATTGACAAACAAATAAATATATAAATGAGAGATACATAAAAATATAAAGGCAGACATAAATAATGAATATGTTTGTTTTTTATTCGCATTAATTGAATACAAAATGAATTAAACGAATTAAATTAAAATTTGCTGGAGTCATTTGTTAGCCAATTATTTTATCTCCTATTATTATTATTATTATTATTATTATTATTATTATTATTATTATTATTATTATTATGTTATTGTAACTATGTTCTGTGTTCTTGCATTACAACTAACACCCAGTAGTCAATGGAAGGAAGGTGTCTCATTACTCCTCATCTCCTCCCAGCCACGAGCAGCAGCATAGGGTTCCAGATTGCCAGTTTTTCCCCTCTTTAAATCATCCTTGATGCAATCAAAACGAATACCATCTGGTCTGCTTTTCTTTCTACTGTTTTGTTTTTCCCCTAACAATATGCGGTATATTATTATGCAACTAAAATGCAACCAAAACATAAAATATTTTATTATCATTCATTTTATTCCGAGGATTTAGAGGAGGGAATTTGGTAGAGCTGGCTTTCAAAGATAATGAAATGAAAATATGCAAAAATATTCAAATGTATGTAAAAAGATTATGACGTTTTTTTATATTTGAATAGTACCTTAGTGTGTTCCCCATCTCATCTCAGTGCGGTTCTTTATTCTGGTGAGAAAGCAACTCGACTCTGAATCAATTCGTCTGCAGAACATGAATCAAACATGATGCCTTGTGTGTTTTGTTGGTTTATTTTTTTTCTTGTTTTTTTTTTTTTGTAGACATGAGCTGTGAAACTGAGCCAAAGGACCTCTCTAAGTAGCGCTGCAGAAATTATGTGTTCTGGATGTAGATTTGGAAAGATAAACAACAAACTAAATACTGGATGTGATGCACAAAATTTACAAACGAGATATTAATATAATTATCTAATTATTTACCTAGTGCTTGATGTCCCATAAATAAGTTTTAGGAGGATGTTTTCAGCTGTACACTCCTTGTTTAAAAAAGAAAAAACTTTTACTCAGACACTTTGAACACTTTTGAAGCTAGTGTGACATGATACAGTATGTCTACACAAGTAACAAGTTTCTTTAGTGCAAGCTGAACAGAAGAACGATTCTGGTTTCCTTATCTCTCTTGCACCAAATATAATTTTTAAGGATTAAGAAGTCACTTGCTAGCCTTGCTACCTAATGTGAAACTGGTGGTAGCAACTAGCAAAAAGTGCAAAGGATCGGATCGTCTTGAATATCAGGAAGAATTGCACACAAATCTCACTTTTAACCACAGCTAAACTACAGTTTATCTATCACTACATTACAGTTCCTGGTCACTGCAAATCCTATATTTCTTTGTAAGCGTGTGTATTTTTTCGAATAAATTTTCTATATGCACCTCACCTCCAACAAGCAAGGCAGATAAAACTACTGTACTGAGGTACAGAAACCACGTGAAGGGATGGAATAGTTTTTTAATCAATATTTTGCACTTAAAATATAAAATTTAAAAAGTAAACATGAGTTAGTAATAGTTGGACAGTTCTGTTTCATGCAAAGTGAAGTTCGTAGCTTTCAAATGGGATTTTGCTTATTTCGATTCATCCGTGAGTTTATGAAGTTGCTAAAAATCTAAAGTGGCTGCCGGGTTTCTGATTTTAAGGAGTTCAGTAAAATGGCAGGTGCTCATCACACCAAAGGAGGTTTGGGCAGCTGTGGTTCAGGTGGTAGAGTGGGTTGTCCACTAATCTGCTATCAGGGTTGACGATTTGATTCCCGGGCCACGGGACTTCACGTACCGAAGCGTCCTTGGGAAAAACACTGAACCCCAAGAAGCCAAGCTAGCACCTTACATGGGAGCTCTGCTACCATTGGTGTGTGTGTGTGTGTGTGTGTGTGTGTGTGTGTGTGTGTGTGTGAATGTGTGAGTGAATGGGTGAATGAGAACCAGTATAAAGTTAAAAAGTGCTTACGTAAGTGTCGACCATTTACCATTTATGGCGAAAATGGTGTAATAACTATAGCAATCCAAATATGGTACATAAATATGACACCAAAATATAGTTCTGAGATTTTCACATATTTACAGCAAGGAAAAATGTTTAATCTTGTTGCACTACCAACTACCAACTAAATCTGGAAACTTCAATATAAAGAAAAACCCATGACCTGCCAACCCTAAAATGAGTGAGAATTGAGGATGTGGCACCTCTGATAGCTGTCTGTTAGGGGATTATGAGGATCTGGCAACCCCAGGGAAGCCAATCCCTCTCAGCTGCAATGGCTTACTAGTTTGGAGAAGACGCGCACACGCAGCGCAGCCGTTCTCCGAGTATTTTCAAACCGGACAGGAAACGTACAGAGAGACGTATGGGAGAATTAATAACGTGTTAAAGAAGTGTGTGAAGAAGGAGGAGACGGGCTTCGGGAGGTAAAGTGGACGATTTAGGGCTCGGATGTGCGCTCGGATCAACCTGTTGGACTTGAGAAGGAGAAGCTCTTCATTTCTCAGTGTGGAGGTGATGTTGGAGCTGAAACGCTCTACACTGTAACCTTTACCTTGACCTTTACCTGGCCTTTCACACTGTACAGGTGAGTTTACTCTCTACAGCAGTTTCATGTGGGAGCTTTTCATGTCCAGCCCTGCAGGGTATAGAGTTAAACACCAAGCACCTGGGGGGGAGGAGAGAGCGGGGGAGGAGACGGGAAGACGGGGAGACAAGGGGGAGAGAGAGACAGAGAG
>JAFFST010006475.1:2486-13781 GCA_022414735.1 Noturus placidus
CCGTTCATGCTCGAAAACCCTCTAATGTAACTGAATTAGGACAATTCTGCAAAAATGAGTGGGCCAAAATTCCTCCAGGACGCTGTAAAAGCCTCATTGCACGTTATCGCAAACGCTTGGTTGCAGTTGTTGCTGCTAAGGGTGGCCCAACCAGTTATTAGGTTTAGGGGGCAATCACTTTTTCACACAGGGCCATGATGGTTTGGATTTTTTTTCACCTTTAATAATAAACACCTTCATTTACAAATTGCATTTTGTGTTTACTTGTGTTGTCCTTGACTATTGTTTAAATTGGTTTGATGTTCCGAAACACTTAAGTGTGAAAAACATGCAAAGGAACAGGAAATGAGGAAGGGGGCAAACACTTTTCACACCACTGTATATATATATATATATATATATATATATATATATATATATATATAGCTGTGTGTAGTATTTGACTTTAAAATTGAGAGTAAGCATCTCTGTGAACAAACTCACAATTACAACTACAACTAAGTGTCCATAATAACAATATGCTGCACGTTGAATAAATAACGAATTATAAATATCCTCAGATTTTCACACAAGTCCTGAAAGCAAACAAAGAGAACGCAGCTCTGACATTATATCCCTTTGAAGGAATTTCCCCAGTGTGGGATCAATAAAGTTTATCTTAAACAAATGAGACAAACATATATACTTGGTCATTTATTTATTGAGGGAAATGATCCAATATTACAGATCTGTGAGTGGGGGAAAGTATGTGAACCTCTAAGGTTAGCAGTTAATTTGAAGGTGAAATTAGAGTCAGGTGTTTTCAGGCAATCAGATGACACTCGGGTGTGATTGAGCACCCTGTTTTATTTATAGAACAGGGATCTATCTGAGTCTGAACTTCACAATGCATGTTGTGCACAAGTGTATCATGGCAGATTTTTGAGGACCTCAGAAAAAGAGTTGTTGAGGCTCATCAGGCTGGAAAAGGTTACAAACCCATCTCTAAATGATGATGTTTTAGGTCATATTTAAGCAGACTTTTTAAAAATTGTACATATACATAATACAAACTATATTGGAAGCACATTAACATGTTATTTGCTGTTTTACTTTGTGAACATACATTCACTTCAAATCTGATTACTGAAACACAGTCCACCAAATTTGGGGTCAGTCCACTGTTTACGGCTGTGTAACATCACCTTTTATTAAGAGTTTGGGCGCTGAGGGAAGACACCAGTTGGTTATTTCTTCAGCTGTGCAACTGTACAGGACTTTCTTTGCCTTATTTTGCAGTTCATCGTTGCCTTATTTTGCACTCACGCACACATTCGGAGACAGGTCAGGGTCGCATGTAGACCCTGCTAGCAGCTGCACTCTCTGCTTACGCAACCATGCGTAACCTGCTCTAGATGGCAGCATATGTTGCTCCAAAATGTGTACATATCTTTCTGCATTAATGGTGCCCTCACAGATGCAAGTTATGTACACCATGACAAATGCTGGCTTTTGGACCTGATGCTGATAACAGCTTGGATGGTCCTTTTCCGCTTTGGCCCGGAGAACATGATGGCTGTTTAGTCCAAAAAATATTTGAAATATCGACTCGTTGGACCACGAAACACGATGCTTCTGTGCTACTGTCCATCTCAGATGAAACAGAGCCCAGAGAAGTCGGCCGTGCTTCTGGACAGTGTTGATGTACGGCTTCTGCTTTGCATAGTAAAGCCGTAACCTGCATCTCTGGATGCAGCGGTAAATGATGTTGACTGACAAAGGTTTACCAAAACCTTTCAGAGATCACGTGCATTCAGAAGTGGGTTTCGGCCTTGCCCTTTACGCGCTGAGATTTCACCGGATTCCTTGAATCTTTTAATTATATTGTGCACTTTAAAAGGTGAAATGCCCAAAATCCTACTGATTTTTTGTTTCGGAATGTTGTTCTCAATGTGTTGTATTATTTGCTGATGGATTTGTTGGCAGATTGGCGAGCCTCGACTCATCCTTGCTCTTGAACGACTAGGCCTTTTTTGGAGGCTCCTTGTATACTATGATTGGACGATATCACATTACTTTCTTATTTCAACAAGTCTGTGGTTTTATGTCCATGACAACACTATATAGCATAGCCAAAATATTGTGAACACCTGACCATCACACCCATATGTAGACCTTCCCCAAACTGTTGCCATGAAGCCGAAAGCACACACTTTAATATTAATAATGAATATTTCCATTCACTGGAACTAAGGAGCCCAATCCTGTTTCAGCATGACAGTGACCCTGTACACAAAATGAGGTCCAGGAAGACATGGTTTATAAGACTGGAGTGGGAGACATTGAATGTCCCACACAAAGCCCTGACCTCAACCCCACTGAGCACCTTCAGGATTAACTCGAACGCTGACTGCAACACAGGCCTCTTCACCCAACATCAGTGCCTGACCTCACCAGTGCTCTTGTGGATGAATGAGCACAAATTTCTACAGCCTCGCTCCAAAATCTAGTGGAAAGCCTTCCAAGAAGAGTGGAGGTTTTTTATAACGGCAAAGGAGGGCTAAATCTGAAATAGAATTTTCAAGAAGCACATATGGGTGTGATGGTCAGGTGTCCACATACCTTTGGCCATATTGTATATTTTGTATCATGTAAGGATGTAACCACAAAAAAAAAAATCTTATTTTAGAAGCTTACATTAATATAGATATATTTAACTATAACACAAATTAAGGCTTCCATATGTGGGTTTTTTTTTATTACAAATGTTTTAGATTTTTGCCAACATATTTGGTGGACATGACAATTATGGTAAATGGTAAATGGTGCACTTCTATAGCACTTTTATCCAAAGCACTTTACACTGTGTCTCATTCACCCATTGACACACACACACTCTCACACACCAATGGGAGCAGAGCTGCATGCAAGATGCTAACTTGCCATCGGGGGCAACTTGGGGTTCAGTGTCTTGCCCAAGGACACTTCAGCATGTGGAGTCACGTGGGCCGGGATGAGCCACAACTGCCCGACAGATAACACTTTTTGGTATAATTTGACAATTTTTATTACATGGCATTTCTAGGAAAATCAGAACTGAAGCAGAGCGTTTCAGCCAGACTCAATAGGAAAGTGCAGGTCAGCCCATGTGAGAGCTCCATACTCACTCATAGTGGTGACGGTGAGTACTGCACCATTATCAGCATAGCTACTATCTCCCATCGAGTTAATGGCATTAACTGAGAAATTGTAGGTGGTGGAAGGCTTCAGGCCGCTCACTGTGTACACCGTGGATCTTGGTGGAAAAACATCAATGTACAGGTAACTAGCAGACCCTGCCCACCGGTACCTGAACATCAGATATAACACAAGAGAAACATAAGTCAAGCTGGACCTGAGAAAACACTGTAGATGTTAATTCAACACTGTCATACTGTAGGTATCAATTTAACACTCTTAGTTTGTTTGAAATGTTGGTATTGAATTCAACACTGATTTTAAATTCAACGTAGTACAGCAGGTGGGCATTTAACTCCACAAGAGTTAAATAATCAGTATTAGAGCTCATTCATCAACCCATGACAACCATGTTGTTATAAGAAAAGAATTCATGTCAGGGTGGTGTGATGTGGCCTGACATGAAGCGCCATATTCCAGAGTGTATTCTTGCTCTTATAACAAAACATCATGCTATTTTAACCATTGATGGTTGTTACAAACAATTGTTCCCTCACAACTCTCACTTCTTTGTCTCTTGAAGATAAAAAGACAAAAAAAAAAAACAAACAAACCCACAGCTTGTCATGTTACAGATTAACCACCGAGCAAACGCATACTGACCGTTACAAAGCTCTGACCCCTGTGGACACGCATCAGTAAATATTAAATATACATCTCCTAACAGCAAACTTTAGTATATCACACACACTTGATTTGTTGTTAAATAGCAACACATTTTTTTTTTAGCCCTTTATTATTAGGCTTTGATTATGTGGAGCGTGTGCCATAAAAGTCCCTATGAATTAGTTTTCTATAGAAACAACAATGAGCAAATATAAAGCTAAATAGTCATGTGACAGCTGGAACTGCTGTTAGTGTTGTGGTATAAAATGTATTAATTAAGCACTGCAGGTGATAATTTAATAATGCAGAAGTACATTGTAGGTGATCATTTTGTAATACAAGTTTATATTCAACACTGTACAAACAAATTAACTAACTAATCAAGAGGACCGTAGACATCTATCTCCACCCCCTTACTGTACATACTCAGTCTTCTACATTAACAGTCAACAGATCTTGTATGTTTTGCTATTGATAAGACAACTTAAGTGATATCATGGCATTAAAAAATAGGAAAGCATGGCATGGTGTGACAGATATGTCCTCTGTGGCGTGAACCCCGAGATTTGACTCCACTCACCTGACATTATTTACAAGCTATAATTTATAATTAGTCTGTGTGTCTGACCTGACTCGGAAATTCTGAGTGAGACCTCCATCGAAGCCGGGCATCCACTCGAGAGTGACGGAGTTTGAGGAGACGCTAAGAAGCTTCAAGTCTGAGGGGGGGTCTGGGTAATCTGTCAGACAAACAGAGAAAAATAGATAGAGAGATGTAGATAGAGAGATCACCATTAGTCTATTAATGGTGAAAAACGTCTATTGAGATTATCTAAAGTAAATGACTGGGAACAACAAGAAACAAGAAACAACAGCCCAATCTTTCCTATCATTCATCATTCATTCATGTGTAAATATCAGCACTGATAGCACAGAGCTGAATGATGCCGTCTATTCAGACGCAGCTGTTTCTCCCCAAGCGACATTCTGACAGCACGGACTAAAAGCACAGTCATGCAGTAATGCAGAGCTACTATTATAAAAGCAAAACACACACTGCAATTACAATCCTAGACGAGTCTGACACTGCAGCAAGGCTGGCAAGATGAGCCTTTACTGATCATACAGTTTACCAGTCTAAAACTGGCAACAACACTGGGATTCAATTATCAACGCTCGACTTCAGGGTCTGCTCACGACATACAACCCTCCACTGTTATGCACTTGGGAAAAAGAAATGAAAACAATGAACATTTTTATTGCTTGTTGTATTTTCCTGGTCATTGAGAAAAAATAATTACTTGCTCATATTGTGAACGGGAACAGAGTCTTTAAAGGACATCCGCCTGGTTTTCTTAAAACAAAATTCATCTGTGACGCAAATAGAATTCAAGCCGTACATTCACTTAGCCTTTTAATGCTCTGGTTTATGGACTGTCGCTTGGTAGGCACAATTGTTTTGTGATGTAGTTTGAAAATAAAACTAAGTGAGCAGGAGCTACATTTACACCCTGCCTCATAATTAGATTAATAGCTAAACTAGAATGGAAGGAATAAATCAGAGTAGAGTAAAGAAGAGAGGAAAATAAAATAATGAATGGATCCGAATACATTTAGAATGTGACAGGACAATATCCTTCTTCCACAATGACTCACACGTTGTGCATTCCGAGATGCTTTTCTGCTCACCTCAGTTGTAAAGAGTGATTATTTGAGTTACCTTAGCCTTCTTGTTAGTTCAAACAGGACATTCTCCTTAACCTCTCTCATCAACAGGTGTTTTGTGTGAAAATCCTACAAAATCAATAGTTTTTGAAATTTCCCCATTTGGCACTGTCAACGTCACTGAGATCACATTTTCCTGCATTCTGATGTTTGATGTGAACATTAACCGAAGTTCTTTATCTGCATCTGACTGATTTTATGCATTGCGCTGCTGCCACATCATTGGCTGAGTGGATAAATGAATGAATGAATGTTTATACTCACTTTTCCTATTACATTGAGAATAAATTGGTGGTCTACAGCAGCACTTTTGACTCTCTGGTTCAGGGGCTGCAGAAGTTAAAATATATATAACAAAAGGTTTCCAAAGTACTCTAATACTTTACTCTAATAGGAAGCCATGCAGTCTCGAGAAGACTGGAGAAGGTTCTGTTAGTGATTTGACTGTAATGTGCTGTAAACTGTTGATATGCCATGTGTGAGATAACCGTCTTTTTTCCCCAGTTTCCCCTTGCACTTCTAAGACAGTTGTAATAGTGTAGGCTTTTGTGCCTTCTGTGTCTGAAGGTGTGCTGGACAACCTGTGTGGAAGAACTAAAGAGCTGATCGTGATGATGCAGCTGATGATGAAGAATGTGTTGGTAGTGTTCATTCTGAACATGATGATGAAGATGAGATCTCCTGACATTGATGATGTTGAAGGCAAAGATGATGTTGGTTGATAGCGGTGATGATATTGATGATGGTTGATCATGATAGATTATCATAATGATGATGTTTATGACGAAGAACGTGGTGGTAGTGATCATTCTGATGATGAGGATGATGATAATGGCTCCTCACAGTGGTCCTAATGATGACGATGATCTTGGTTCATAGCAGGAGATAGCGGTGATGATCGATGGGATTATAATGGTAGCTCAGTGGGTAGGCCATTGGACTTCTGATCAGAAAGTCGTGATATCAAATCCCAGCGCTGTCAAGCTTCCACAGCTGGGCCCTTGAGTAAGGCCCTCAACTGATAAGTTATATATATATATATATATATATAGTTGTATATATTATATAGTTGTAAGAGATAATTGTAAGTTGCTTTGGATAAGGTGCCTGTCAAATGCAGTAAATGTGTTGATGATGGAGGTTGTGGTGGTAGAGATAGTCATGATAATGCTAGTTTTTTACTGTCATGTGATGATGATGATGATGATGATGATGATGATGAAGATGAAGGTAGGAGCCAGAATGATTGTAGCTGAAGTCAGGTGATGACCTTTGCGTTTATGTGCATAAATAATTTTCCCTTCACTGCTATCCTGATGACAAGAAGTGACAGAATGTACTAGAAGAGTGTACCTCAGAAGAAGAGAAGAAGAATAGTGTACTTCAGAGACACTGAATAATAGAAGCATTGTAATGGTGAGAAAGAAAGAGATAGGGATATAAAGTATGTTCCCATTCATTTCCCCTGGTGAGTAAATAGTAATTATGTTCTACCACTTTGAGCACAGAAGGCCAGAAGGGTCAGTCCTGCTTTTTTAACTTTCAGAAAACTCAGAAACAAAATTCAATGTCATGTAAAAATGAGCGAAAAAGAAAAATCCATGCTTATTTCTCCTGATAAGAAGCATACAGTATTTATTATCAGATTAATTATGAATATTCACAGTTGTGAAACTATAAAAGGGAAGGAGGAAAGTGAATATTGGATTGTATTTCATGGTTTTTATGGTAAACATGCAACATGCTGCCGGAGTGCAGTGGACTGGCCAGAAGACAGACCGCGAGCGAGAGAGAAGAAAGAGAGATGAGACTACGGAAAATAAAGAGAGAGGCTGATACAGTTAGAGGAGAAAGGAGAGCTCGAAAAGTGATTCAACAGAAAAAGAAATCAGGCAGAGAGTGATTGCTTTGCTTTAGCTTAGGCAACATTGAGAAACTTTGACTTTTAAAATGCCCCTAATGCCCTGGCTTAGTAAATACAGTAGAAACCCCTAATCAACTTTCAATGCCAATTTGTTTTATAGAATAAGTATTTTGTGATTTTTGAAAATAAGTATTTTGAAAAAAATGGCTTTTGTGGATAGTTCAAGTTCTCTAAAAGAGTGCAAAGCCCAAATAGAAATGCATATAAACACAGACAAGCCTGCTTTCTCCAAAATTTCAGTCCCATCCACAAATAACCCTAGCTAGCTACATTAGCTGTTAGCTTCGCAAGCCATGTTAACTGTTCAATACCTCTGACAATCACTCATTATATCTTCTTAGCGTAGTGATCTTCCCATTGCATGCTCCACATATTGTAAGGCTAATAAGAAACAAATTAAACAATGTGTTATTTAACAAATAACAATACATAATTGTTGGTTAAGCTAAGTCATGTTAGATAGGCTTTGAGTGTAAATCCTGCCAGTCGATTCTTCAGGTCGATCAAGTTCCATCTTCCTTTTTGAATCAGCAATTACTGGATATCCCCACCGCAAGCCCCCTCCCCCCCTTTATTTTACCAGATAAGACCTCACCTTAGTAACCTGTGTCTTAATAGAAACACCTGGACATCTGCTCATTCATGCAATTATCTAACCAGCCAATCATGTGGCAGCAGCACTATGCATAAAATCATGCAGATACAGGTGAAGAGCTTCAGTTAATGTTCACATCAAACCTCAGAATGAGGAAAATGTGATCTCAGTGATGTTCACAACGGCATGGCTGTTGGTGCCAAATGGGCTGGGCTGAATATTTCAGAAACTTTGTAGGATTTTCACACACAATAGGCTTGTTGATGGAAGATGTTAAGGATGATCATTCAGCCAGGCTTGTGTGAACTAGCAGGAAGTCTATGGTAACTTAAATAACCACTCTTTACAATCGTGGTGAGCAGAAAAGCATCTCAGAATGCACAACACACTGAAACGTGGAGCAGATGAACTACATCAGAAAACTACATCAAGTTTATGTACATTTTTTCTACAGCACATAGCTATCCAAAGACTTGATCAAAGCATGACATTCACTGTGTGAGGAAATCACACTTAACCAGCAAGGGATTAGATATCTTCACACAGACTGTGGAAAGGATTAAATAGATTTAGGTTTCTTAGAGTTGTAAAGAATTCAGCCTTAGTTGCTTCTTATGGGTTTTTCCAGGCTACCACAAATACTGTGTAATATCACTTCCTGCTGATACTGTGATACTCTCACTTCTTCTGGACTCCTGCAGTGAATACAGTGAAAGGTCGATGGCTAAAGGATCAGGTATTTAATTGACCTGACAGTCAAGTGAAAAAAGCAATATTGCCATGTGTGTGTGCTGTGTGCGAGATGTGCATACTGGTACTGAGCAGCTGGATGTCCAGCGTGTCCTGCCCAAGGCTGTTCCGGGCAGTGCAGGTAAACACAGCGTAGTCCAGAGCTGCACTCACATTTACTACAGTCAGAGTGCTGGTGTGTATGACCCCCTCTTTCACCGTCCGCTCCAGATACCTACACACACACACACACACACACACACACACACACACCAGCATATCACGTTGGGGTGTTGTTCTTCAGCTGAGCATAAGCCAGTATTTGTCTGATTTTGCTCCAGTTGCTATTTTCATAATTTGCTAGTTTCTTTTCAGAAATAAATGCTGCAATACTGATGTGGGTGGAGTAGAGGTGTGGAGTGATGTTTTCAAACCCACTTTGGTGTATAATTGCTCGGATCTCTCAAGACTTTAGTTCAGACATAAAACTGAAACAGCATGTTCGTGATTTAAAGTGAGTGAGTGAGTGGTCCTGTTTCTTACATCCCAATTTCGTGGATTTATATTAAACACAACAGCTAACTGAATACAATTCAGATCATTATATTCAATTCAATTCACTTCAATTCAGTTTTATTTGTATAGCGCTTTTTACAATAGACATTGTCTCAAAGCAGCTTTACAGGAATATAAACACAGTACACACACAGTAAAAGTGAGAAATTATCCCAACTGAGCAAGACACTGAGTGGAGACAATGGCAAGGAAAAACTCCCTAAGATGTTTAAGAGGAAGAAACCTTGAGAGGAACCAGACTCAGAAGGGAACCCATCCTCATCTGGGTCACAACAGACATTCTTAAAGAAATAATTATTGATCTATATGTAATCTGTTTGGCTCTGAAAAGCCTCCAGAAGTATTATATAATTAATACAATTAATGAAATGTTTAACATAACTGAATATTGATAATTATGTTATCCAAATATCACCAAATGTATACAATCATAGAGATGAGGGGGATGTCCCTAGAGAATCACACAGAAAAAAGTACAAAAGACGAGCGTTGGCATTACTCAAAGGGATCATCACAAGTATACTGCAAACATACATGAGATGTCATTTTATACCATCTGTGTAACTATGATGTTTACCTCTTGTATATTTGTTTATTGTTTCTTAAATTGTGTTTTAATGTAATTATTATTAGGGGCCAAGCCATGGCCAGTTCCAGACATTTGGAGGCCCTAAGCAGACTTTATGTTGGCGGTCCCCCACACCCCATCTCCCTCCACCTTTCAGAATAAATAAAAAGCAGTTGAAACATATGATTCCTTACCTTTTTATTTATACATCTGTATTATAGACATGTGTATTAATCTTTGTATATTTTTACTTATATGGTCAACTTTATCAAAGGAAAACACTAAAAAAAAAGAATCAAAGATCATCTGGACCATCTCTTAGTCCTTTGTTAAGGATGCTATCATGGCCATGGCAACGTACAGACCTCTTCTGGACAGGATTTCCCTCCTATTAAACCAATAGAGACTATAGATCTAGTCATATTGTGCATTGTAGTGCAATACCTTAAATTTTCACTATATAAATGGTACATGGTCTGCACTTATATAGCACTTTTATCTTTACACTGTGTCTCATTCACCATTCACACACACACTCACATACACACACAAACACCAATGGTAGCAGAGCTGCCATGCAAGGTGCTAACTTGCCATCAGGAGCAACTCGGGGTTCAGTGTCTTGAACGGGCGGCTGTGGCTGTGGTTGTCCACTAATCGTAGGGTTGGCGGTTCGATTCCCGGCCCAGATGACTCCACATGCCGAAGTGTCCTTGGGCAAGACACTGAACCCTAAGTTGCTCCCAATGGCAAGTTAGCACCTTGCATGCAGCTCTGCTACCATTGGTGTGAGTGTGAATGGGTGAATGAGACACAGTGTAAAGCGATTTGGATAAAACCGCTATATAAGTGCGCCATTTAACATTTTTACCATTTTTGAACTTTGTCATGTGGGCCGGGAATCGAACCGCCAACCCTACGATTAGTGGACAACCCGCTCTACCACCTGACCCACAGTCTCCCGTATAAACAAATCAACTGCTAATGGAAGTGAAAGAGACAAACTACTAACCAAAAAGAACAGAACCAATAAATATAACAGTATTTATGATTTGAAAATTAAAATGAAGTATTATGTTAGAGTAGTAATGTAAACATCAGCGGAATTTAGAAGTTATACAAACAGTTGAGGTACTTTTTTGAAACTAAAAACTGCTCTAGTGTGTTTTCTCCGACTTTGAATACAAACTTCTTTACTTTTACTTTAGTATATTGCTAGTTAGCTCCCGACGTAATGTCATTGTACAGTGGTGTGAAAAAGTGTTTGCCCCCCCTAAACCTAATAACTGGTTGGGCCACCCTTAGCAGCAACAACTGCAACCAAGCGTTTGCGATAACGTGCAATGAGGCTTTTAC
>JAFFST010006480.1:0-20216 GCA_022414735.1 Noturus placidus
GGGCCATGATGGTTTGGATTTTTTTTCACCTTTAATAATAAACACCTTCATTTACAAATTGCATTTTGTGTTTACTTGTGTTGTCCTTGACTATTGTTTAAATTGGTTTGATGTTCCGCAACACTTAAGTGTGACAAACATGCAAAGGAACAGGAAATGAGGAAGGGGGCAAACACTTTTTCACACCACTGTATATATATGTGAATGATTTACTTATTTGTCTAATCGGAGTTTACTGTTCTAAAAAAGAGCACAGGTAGTTGGGTTAATAATTTTAAAAAAGCATGGGAGTCTACTAATCCCATGTTAGTTATTTTAACATTTTATTTCTCTTCATTCAATCAGTGCTAAAAGGTTAGGCTCACTTGACCAGGATTCAAGCCACATCTGAATCTGAGAAAAAGAATCAGGAGAAGGTAAGTCTGGGAGTGTCACATAATACTTTTAAACAAATCCCACTTACGTGGCAGTACAACTGAGCATAGGACAAAAGAAAGTTCCTTCACTGGTATGCTTCATGATACAAAAAAGAAACAAAAAGTTCAGTATCAAAGGTTTTTAAATCAACTCAGTTTTGGTGTGCTGTCATAGTTTGTTTAATTTAATTTGAGATTTAGTTGCTAATGCCAATGATTCAGTGATTATTCAGTGGCTTGCTTTAAATTGTGCTTTCAAGAATTCCAGTTAAAACCTGTGAATGTTAATCCTTAAAAGCTAACAGAAATGATAATCATTATATAGGCTTATAGCTCATTGATGCAGGATGGAACAAGGTGGACACAGTGTATGTATAGATGAGTGACTAGGGAAACCAATACTTCCATACCAAAATTGTTAAAACGTGACGGTACTTGTTTTTCTGCAGTACCATTGGTACCGGTTCTAATGAATGTACCGAGGTTGCAGTTCTTCTGGAACTGATGGGGGCAGCAAATACGCGCAAGTGTTTTAATCAGTCCACAAGTGGTGAAGAAGAATACCTACAAGCACATGAGAAAAACTACAGAAGATTAGCTTAGCTTAACAAGTTTACCGGTTGCCGGTGTGCAACTGTTGCTATCGTTCATTTCAAACAAAGCGAGGAAACACCTGGAATTTGGCGAAGCACCTGAAAGACAGTCCTATATTATGGATGTTTGAGGCAACTCACGTTATGCTCCATGAAGCCAGGTAACGTTATGCTCCATGTATTGTTTGCTATAGCCAGTAATTTGTTAACGATGCTAACGCATTGCAATGTTATATACTACCTCCTAATGGGCAACCATGCATTGCCATTCAGCCAGTGTCCTGTGAGCAAAATGTAGCCTTATGTTACAAATAATTATTGAAATGTTAATGGTTTTAAAAAATCTTTTTGGCCAGCCACCATATCAGTGAATTTTAACTAAGGCTTGCATTCAGAGTATAAGGGTGTGTGTGTGTGCGTTTAGGAGTGCACCTTAGCATTCGGTATTAGTCATTGTCAGACAGTGTTTGATAACAAAAACCCCTCTCTCTCGATCAGTCAGAGGAGGATGTATATATATATTTTTCTTTTCTTTGGTATCGAGTATCATGTACTTTTGGTGGTATCGTTACCGACTACTAGATTTTTTGGTATCGTGACATGCTTATAGGGCGGCTGTGGCTCAGTCGGTAGAGCGGGTTGTCCACTAATCCACTAACCGTGGGGTTGGCGGTTCGAATCCCGGCCCGGGTGATCCCATGCCGAAGTGTCCTTGGGCAAGACACTGAACCCTAAGTTGCCCCCAATGGCAAGCTAGCACCTTGCATGGCAGCTCTGCTACCATTGGTGTGTGAATGTGCTCTCATTAGTAAGTCGCTTGTAAATGTAAAAAAAAAAAATGTAAAAATGATATTTCTGTAAAGCTGCTTTGAGAAAATGTACCATTGTAAAAAAGCGCTATACAAATTGATAAAATTATGGGTGACATAATATAGGCTAAAACTAACAAAGTGGGATCACCACAAAACAGCTTCAGTGTGCCTTCTACAAATCTCTGGAACTGTACTGGAGAGATTGAACACCATTCTATTGAAAAATATTTAATTTGATGATGGTGGAGAATGTTGCTGTGTTTGGCAGAGGAATAGAGAGGAGAGTTCTTGGACCTTAAGACCCAAAAAGGAAGCAGGAGATGGGCAGTTTGCTTTAAGACTTATGCTGATTCTGAGTCTGCATTATTTACACCCTCTGACAGTTGTAGATCCAAGCACACTCGCACGTCTTGCATAACCAGCTCAAGCTGGAATTAATATACCTCAACACCAGCTAAACCACTTTTACCAGTTTAATGTTTCCACAAGAAGAACCAACGGCTGTCGCCTGTGGTATGTTTTCCTTTTCATTCCTGATCTCAATCTCTTTATCTCTCTTTCTTTCTTTCTCCCGTCTGCGCAGCTGTGTAAAAACACAAGTGGCCAATCACCACACAGTTTCTGCTACAGTAGTTCGCCCTGTAATTTTGACATGTTGCTCAGACCACAACATCACCAATATGAGAGGGTTGAAATCCCAAGAGAACCAACTGAAATATTTTGCACTCTTACATGCCATGTACAAGATAAAAACTGGAAGCAACAATAAAAATATAGAACAGTTTATTTATTTTTCAAAAAATAAAAGTAAAAGATAATATACATATTACTTATCTTCAACATAAAATGAAAAGTTTCTGAATAATGACTGTACAGTTGACTAAAACAAGGAACTGCAAATGAAACAAAAAGTTGTAAACAAAAAAAGGTATAATACTCCAATATAGCCAAAGCAATGATCGATCCATTCCTTGTAACCCTTAGCTATGAAATGCACAGGCAGGTCCATAAGTATTTGGACAGCAACAATTTTCATAATATTGCCTCTGTACACCACCACAATAGATGTGAAATGAAGCAATCAAGATGTGACTTAAGTATAGACTTTCAGATTTAACTTTTAAGTTTAGTTAATGCAATTTAACTTTACGGAATCAGGTTCCCCCGTGACCCTGAAAAGGAGCAAGCGGTTGAAGATGGATGGATAGAATTATAGCCTTTTTTTTTTTTTTTAAACTGTCATTCCATTTTCACAGGCTCAAAAGTAAATAGACAGTTGACTGAGAAGCAGTTTCATGGCCAGGTGTGACATGTGTCATTATTTCATGACAAATTGAGGAGATAAAAGGTCTGGAGTTGATTCCAGATGTTGAATTCCATAACTATTCATGGGAACTCAATATGTGGTCCAAAGAGGTGTCAATGCAAGTGAAAAAAAAACAGACCTATCAGACACATAGCATTGGGTAAAGCAACAATTTGGTACATTATTTATTTATTTATTTATTTTTTTTACAGCTGTAATCACAGCAAAAGGTGGCGCTACAAAGTATTAACTTAAGGGGGCTGAATAATTTTGCTCGCCCAATTTTTCAGTTTTTTATTTGTTGAAAAAGTTTGAAATATCCAATAAATTACATTCCACTTCATGATTGTGTCCCACCTGTTGTTGATTCTTCACAAAAAAATACGGTTTTATATCTTTATGTTTGAGGCCTGAAACGTGGCAAAAGGTCGAACAGTTCAAGGGGGCCGAATACTTTCGCAAGGCACTGTAGAACAACATGGAGGTGAAAGTGCAATAAAAATGTGTTGTCTCTAAAATCAATGAGCGATCTCATAATCGTGATCTCAACATTGATCAAAATCATGATTATGATTTTGGCCATAAATCGTGCAACCCTATAGCCCTAAAGGCAAAATTACAAAAATTATGTCACTGTCCACCTGACTGTATCTGTGTCTATATTTGGAGAGACTCCAGGCATACTGGAGTGAGCTCAATTACAATTTTACTATGAAAAAGAAAAGTGGAAAGGAAAACATTTTTCCTGTCTGTGCATTTAACTTTTTTCTTACTTTATGTGCTCTGTTTTATTACATGCAGATGGCTCAGCAACCAATAAAAGAAAAAAAAAACTAATTCTGTCATGCTGCAAACTCACTAGGAAACAGAAGCTGCATGTTCACATGTGACTCATAGCACATATCCGGATGATTACAGAATACTCTCCACACAATATGGCTATTCATCTTGGGCAACGTATTAATGAATGAGTTTTGTGAGTAATGTGAGTTTCAGTTTAGGCCAGAGGTGCATTTTGGTAATGCTGAGCAGGCAAGAATGGACTTGTGCTCTCAGTCATAGCATTTCCTGAAAACAGAGGACAGGACAGGGCCACAGAAACTGGAGAATGTGAATGCAAGAACAGCATACTCTAAGGACACATCATCGTTATTTATTTAAGTCCTCCAACACACAAACGAGTACTGGTGATTCACTGGGAGGGGGAAAGCTTCTGTTACTGTTAATTAAAGCATTCAGATCCATCAGATTTGCATCTTACATAATTCATACAATATGCTTGTATGTTTGTTTACATTTATTTATATATTTCTTTTTTCATGTTTGTGTAATATATTTTGTAGGTTTTCTGAGAATTTGTTAATAAAATTTTGACCTTTAAAAAAACTATAAAAATATACAAATTTCTATAACAATTTGCAATGCTCTTATGACACAACAGGGTTCCTTAAAGGATTCAATCAGCCATGTTCACTTATGAGTTTGTTTTGGAAAACCAAAAAATAAAAGAAAAACAATAGTTAATTTCCCACCAAAATATATGTTTGCTATATTTACCACAAAGTTATCAAAGAGAAGACAAACCATAGGCCCTCTCAGAGGCAAAATGAAAGATCGGCCTAATCAGATGGATCATACGGACATTACAGGAGCGAATACAGATAATGAGAGGAGTCTGTGGATATGTGGGTGTGGAAATGGCGACCACATTCAGGGAAATACGAAACCACCAGGGTAGAATAAGATGCAGAGGGAAAGGCCAACAGCAACCTTGAACTGCAACATCAGATCAGACCAAGAGGGACCAAAAGCCAGGTCAAAAACCACAGTGCTGACGAACCCATCGTTGCTGAGGGAAGACAGATAAGTGAGGAGAAAGTCCCTGTGGTGGAGAGCAACCTGTCTTGTGAGCACCAATGAGACACCCACTTGTCTTGAAAAAGAAGAGACAAGAAGAGGAAGCACCAGTAGGAAGGACAATAAAATGGTCAAAGGCCAGCAAGGCACCTGCATGGCAAAAACAGGATGCAGACCATAGCAAAATAATGGAGAGATCACTGCAAGGGGGCGTGGAGGCTAGACTCAACTTGTTTGGAAAAATTCTCAACCAGAAGTGTAAAGTCAGGTTTGTCATAATTACCACCAAGAAAACCACTGTGGCAAAAAAAAAAATAAAAAAAGGAAGGTGAGAGATTGAGCAACTGGTGCAACAGCAATGACCACTCCGAAGGTACTGCAGGAAGGCAACACTGGATGAAAAAGAATGTCTAAAAGCACTGTGGAAGGATATCAAGCAGAGGCTTACCAGCCTGCGGAGGGCTGAGCACATCTGAAGGCAGAGGAAGAGGAAGGAATGAGACAACTTCTACAAGAATCACATCAAGCAGGAGCCAAGAAAGCAAAGAGTGGGAATCTAGAAACAACCAGTGAGGAGCTGGAAGAATACCTCAGAAAGTACATTTACAATTATTCATTTAGCAGACGCTTTTATCCAAAGCGACTTACAAATGAGAGCACACTCACACACCAATGGTAGCAGAGCTGCTATGCAAGGTGCTAGCTTACCATCGGGGGCAACTTAGGGTTCAGTGTCTTGCCCAAGGACACTTCGGCATGGGATCACCCGGGCCGGGATTCAAACCACCAACCCCACGATTAGTGGATTAGTGGACAACCCGCTCTACCGACTGAGCCACAGCCACCCAAAGTAATACAGTGACCCAGCAAGGAATGAGCCATAAGGTTCAGCAGGGTACATGCCTCCTCCAGCCCTACCCGTGTCCCAGTTTAAAATATTGCCCTCTAAGCTCAGCAAAGTCAGAGTGATTGTTTGTAAAATTAAAAATAAAAAATAAAAAAAAAAAAAAAAAAAAAAAAAAATCCAGGCCCCTATAGGATACCCTGCAAGCTCTATAAAAACTGCCCTGCAGTACCGAGGCTGCTGGACCCTCATGCAAGCTACCTTGAAATGCATCCCATTGGAGTAGCAAAGAACATGGTCTGATGGTATGGCAAGGATTGACCAAAGCCAGCTTCCATGAAAGTACAAGGTGTGAAGTTACCACACTGTATCAGAAAAGAATGTGGCCATTGAAGTTGTATGAAATCCCCTCATCCACAATAAGCAAGATTAATGGGAAAGCCAACTCTTTCATCTGAAACTAGCTGGGCTTGCTGCGATGCCTATTGAAACTGGTCTCTTTGGAAAGAACATTTTATAGCTGCTGCAATTCATCAGCATGGGCTACAAGCAGGAGCTAGTGTTGGAGCTGAGGGAGTACACTGACCAGGCAGTGTGGAGTACAAATGTCGAGGTCCACATGGACCACAAGTGGAAAGCCCATGCTTAAGTCAATCTAGCAATTAGCAGGCAGCAGCACAAGGAGATCGTCAGCAGATTCCAGATAGGAAGGACACATTTTGGGGTGAGAAGCCCCACAGGTGTGGTCCAAGTCCAGCAGGAAAGAGAGGAAGGAACTGGCAGTGTCTGAGGTGACAAGGATGGAGGATGGAGTGCTATAAGATCAAGGCTGTAGCACAGGGATAAAAGGGGGGCTTGTGGGAAGGGACTGCTGGCAGAAACATCAGTATGTCGGACCTGTGGAAATTTCTAAAGGCAAGGCTTAATTTTCTTATCAGGGCAACATACAACACACTCCCCTGCCCACTGAACCTGCACTAGTGGTTTTGCCAGGAAGAATGCTGCCCCCTCTGTAGCAGTCCAAATGAAAGTCTCCAGCACATGTCTGGCTACAAGATTGCATTCTCCCAAGGGTGCTACAGGTGGTGACACAATCAAGTCCTGAGCAGACTGCCCAAGGTGCTGGACGTAGACAGGTCTTAAGCAGATGTTATCCTCCACCAGTGTGTCAGTATATCCAATTTGTCATAGAAGGTGGGGGTAACAAGCACCACACCAAGAGTTCAATCAAGGATAGGTCCTTTCACCCAGGACTGGAGAATGAGAGTCGATCTTGTCAGGAAGTTCCAGTTCCCTAATGAATTTACCAACACAAGTCTCCGCCCTAATATTGTGATGTGGGCCAGTGATGTCAGGACCATACTACTCATCAAGCTAACTGTTTCTTGGGAGGAAGGAATAGAAGCTGCCTTTGAGAGGAAGAGGCTAAAGTACTCAGATTTTGTCGCTGAGTGTAGGATGCCATGGATTTTTTGGAACATCAACTGTTCACATCCTGAGGGATATGGGAGTAGCTGCAGCAAACCAGAAGCCGCCCCTGAAAGACCTGGCTGAAAATGTAGAGAAAAGCCGGTTTTGGCTCTGAGTGAGGAGAAAGAAGTGTTGGTGTAGTAACATCTAACCCAAGGTCTAGTTGCTGCTCCACCACCAAGAGACATTCCAGGGGTAAAAGGAGCAAAACATTGTTGAGTGGTAGTACCCAGCTGATGACCTTGCAGCTGACCTATGACATATGGAACCAATGGCACTGAGCATGCATTACTGATGCCAGCGGGGCTTGTCATAGCCTTAGTCATTGGGAAGGTATGTATGGCTCTAGTTCTGACTCTAGACTCTGACTCTAGAAGGTCTGTATGGCTCTAATTCAAACACATGGAACCAGTGGCACTGAGCTTGCATTAGGTCTGTATTTTTTTGTGTGTGTGTGTGTGTTAGGTATGGTGGCAAGGCTTAAAGAAGAATGGTAATCCAATGGGCACTGGAGGAGATCAACAGGTAGTAATGCAATAGCAGGTCAACATCTACCCGTGTAACAAATGTGACCAACTGTTCTGAATCTATGGTAAGCCTACCATTAATTCAAGAATTATAATGACTATGTTAAGTATCAGAGTTCCGGGCAAATCACTGTGCTAGCCTATTTATACAAGAGGTCGTGCAATCCATTTTAAATGGTGTCTGAGAAAACAGAAGCTAATGCACAACGGGTAGCACTTACATTCTGGCAAACCACAGTCATATTAAAATGTTATGTTGATTTGCCCAGTTTTTGCATAAAGACAAATGGATATGTTCTATATTTTATTCACCTTATGGGTAGAAATAATGGAAGGGTCTATTGTGAAATCAAAATATTTGGAAAAGGCTCCAAGGGAGAAAGACCAAGTAAGAGTGAGATGAAGAGAGATTCCCTGACATAATAACTTGCCTGTTACTGTATCATCTTATCTTTTACCATCTATTGTTAGTGTCTACATCAGGTCCACAGTGGAAGGCTGTTTAATGACAGTCAGTATCAGTCCAGAACTGTTGTCTTAGTCTCTCTTATAAAAAAAAAAAAAATAAAATAAAAAAAATAATAATAATAATAATAATTTCAAAACCAACAAGGTTCTAATAACTAAATCCAATGTCCAAACAATGTGGTTCACTCACACACTGCAAGAATCTGACTTTCCCATGGTGAGTTTTACATGGTCTGTTTTTGTCTTATTTGTTTTTGTCTTAAAAGGCTTATTTGTAAATAACCATATTATCTTGATGTTATTTTAACATAGAAATTCCTCAGCTTGGTCTGAGGAAAAGGAAATGGTTTACATACTGTTTATATTAGCCCTGTTGTCTGTTGTTCCTTGGACTGCATCTAGTGCAAATACTTCATCAATAATCAAGCTCTTTGTGTAAATGGATTTGGGGTTTAAAATAATAAAAAATGAATATCCAAAAATGCCCCAAGTCACCTAACAGGCTATTGGGGTTCATCAATACTTAAACTGATTCCTTGATTTTTTTTTTATAGTATCAAGTAAAATGTATTTATAAAGCACATTTAAAGACAATCGCAGTTGATCCAAAGTACTATTCAAACATTAAAATACATCACATTCAAAAACAATGAATAAAAAATAAGTTTTAAGAGTAGATTTAAAAATAGCTAAAGATGGAGCTGACCTCACATGAAAAGGGAGACCACAGAAAAGGCTCGATCACCCTTCGTCTTAGTACAACAATGGGGGACAGATAAAAAGAAGTTGATTACATGCTCTCAATGCTCTAATAGGAAAGTAAAGGTGAAGGTTAGTGATGTGCTGTGGAGCAGAACCAGAAAGAGCTTTGTATACATAAATTAGACATTTGAAATAAATTCTAAACTTTAAGGGAAACCAGTGACGAGATGGTGAAGAAACCAGTGAAGAGATGTTCCATTTAAAAAAAATACAGCTGCTGCATTTTGCACTAGTTGCAGAGTACATAAGGCAGATTGAGGAAGGCCAACATACAAAGAATTACAGTAGTCCAAAAGTGATGTAACAAGAGCATGAAACAGTTTCTTGGTCTTTTCTAAAGAGAAATCGTTTTAACTTTGCAAAAGATCTTAAATGAAAGAAGCTTCCCTTAACAACAGCACTGTTTTTCTTATCAAAGTGCAAGTTTGAGTCAAAAATAACTCCAAGATTTTTGACATTTGTTAACAGAGAGCGGATCTAACTGGGCCTCAAGAACAAAAGAAACAGTAGGGAAGCCCAAGCCATCCAACATTTAATGTCCTCAAGATATTTAAAAAAGGACCCAAAAGGACTGATGCTATTTGACCAAACTGGCAAATATAATTGGGTATCAGCATAACAGTGAAAGGAAATATTTCTGAAAAATAGAACCCAGGAGAAGTATAAAAAGGAAAACAGAGGACCTAATATGGAGCCGTGAGGAACACCACACGATAAGGGGGCCGACAAAAAAGAGAAATTCCCTATGTTTACTGCGAAAGTCCTATCTTTGAGATAAGATTCAAACCACTGCAAATCCAGACCCTTGATACCAACCACAGACTCTAAGCGATTTAAAAGAATACTATTGTCGATAGTAGGGCTGCACGATTATGGCCAAAATAATAATCCCAATTTTCATCAATATTGAGATCTCGATTATTAATCACGATTAATTTATTTTAGTGACAACATACTTTTATTGCATTTTCACATTTATTAAGTTATCATGCCACAATATAACAAGTAGGCATGAGAAAACTTGAGCTGGACAATTATAACAGAATTTAGGAACATAGTGTGAGCTATGACAAATTAAGTTTTAATACAGACCATATGCAAAAAACAACCGTTAACCTGTACCACCTGGTAAATAAATACAATAAACATCAAAGTTCAGTCCTTGAAGTCTGCTCTTCTTTAATATATTTAAAGCTACACTATTAGACATTTCGGGCGAACGGTGGCTTAGTGGTTAGCTAAGGGTTTGAGTCCCGCCAGGGCCGTGTGTGCAGAGTTTGCATGTTCTCCTCGTGTGTCGGGGGTTTCCTCCGGGTACTCCGGTTTCCTCCCCCAGTCCAAAGACATGCATGTTAGGCTGATTGGCGTGTCTGAAGTGTCTGTAGTGTATGTGTGTGTGTGTGTGTGTGTATGTGATTGTGCCCTGTCCAGGGTGTACCCCGCCTTGTGTCCGATGCTTCCTGGTATAGGCTCCAGGTTCCCCGTGACCCTGATAAAGGAGTAAGCGGTTGAAGCTGGATGGATGGAAATTAGACATTTTCCACTGTCATGGTTCTGGGTTGAGGTAAGTTCTCAAACACAGTGTATATTGTGTATATATCTGAATAATCTCATATTGGATGTGTTCATTTACTTGTCAGATGTACAGCGCTTTAGTTTAATGGTGTTCATTAGGGACACACCGATCAGAATTTTTACAGCCGAAACCGATCCAGATACCAATCTTTTTTTTGTTTAAGCTTTAATCAGGAGGTCTGTCATAAACAGTTAAATGTAAGCTCTCTGCTCATGGTCACTGTCAATTGTGTTAAAATAATAGCAATGAGAAATACTGTTAGTTAATTGATAAACAAGCATAATATATTTATTTTTAAATATATTAAAAACAATAGAGTCCTAATTAAATGTAGACCAACACAAAAATGATCCATATTTGGAAAATGGCTAATAGCCTTCTGAGGAAATAGCTTACTAAGCTTAATGTCAAACTGATATTAAAAACAACCCATAGTAATTAAACATCATTTCATTTCTCATTTATTTATATTTAATTAAGTTATTATAATATCTATTTTATTTGTGTTTGTTTGTTTATCAGTTTTAGATCGGTTCCCCAATACAGTGTCAATGTCTGCTGATAATATTGTGTTTCAGGGATTAAATCGAAACATGGAAACAGCAGTTTACTTTTGTAGTGATATCTGGCAACGGTGAGTTTAAATGAAGTGAATTAGAGTTAGTGAAGTAGAGCAGCAGTGTACTGTATGTGTACAGACTGGACAGTTGTTATTCTTGATTATGATTGGTAAGGAATTATTTAATAAAGATGTTTGAATTAAACCCACATCATCGTTATTATTATTATTATTATTATTATTATTATTATTTTTATTGGCTGGTGTGGCTCAGTTGGTAGAGCGTGTTGTCCACTAATCTTAGGGTTGGCGGTTCGATTCCTGGCCCACATGACACCACATCTCGAAGTGTCCTTGGGCAAGACAATGAACCCAAAGTTGCTCCCGATGGTAAGTTGGCTCCTTGCATGGCAGCTCTGCTGTCATTGGTGTGTGAAAGGGTGAGACACAGTGCACTTTGGATAAAAGCGCTATATAAGCCTGCCGTTTACCATTATTAATTTACTCCGCGCGAAGCCACTGCGTCTACACGAGCAGGTGAAATTTCAGGTCATTTTGCGGGATCAACAAAAGATGGCGGTTTGTGAGATTGGGAAGTTGTGAGAAGCAGATGATTTACAGCTCTACTCTCCTCATCATAATGGCTTCTCTGCAGTATTTACACACTTGTTCGGTTAACACTCGCACCGGTGTGAATAAATATTTTTTCACAGTCGCACAAAATAATTTTCGGTCACAATTGCGAGTGAATTTATCTGCAATGTTTTTTTCCTGTTCGGCATGATGGTTAATGTCCCCGACAACCTCTGAAGTGCCATTTAACATCGTGTTAGCTAGTGTCATGATTTCCCCTCGTGATGCGAAGCTAGCAGCTCGGGGGCTGAAATGCTAATTCCATTTCGGGGTTTTGGCATTACAAAATGACATAATCCCTGCGCCACTCAATGTGATTGGCTGTAGTGTAGGAAGCACTTGATTTGATCTGCAGCGGAGTTTTCTATGAGAAAAGGACAAACTTTAACCGTTAATATCGCAGTCGATCATGTTCATTTAATCGTGGGAAGTCAAAATCATAAGCGCGATCGATATTCGATTAATTGTGCAGCCCTAGTTGATAGTATATGAGGAAGCACTATGATTCAATAAGACCAACACAGCACAAGTGCCAGAGTCAAGTGATATTAAAATATCATTAGTAATCTTTAACAGGGAAGATTCAGTGCTGTGTAAAGATATAAAACCTGACTAGAATTTGTCTAAAATCTAAAAAAATTCAAATGAGAATATAACTGTGCATAAAACAACTTTAGAAACTTTGATATAACAGGCAATTTGGAAATAGGCCTATAGTTGTTGTGCAAAGTTAGATCAAGATGAGGTTTTTTAAGCAAAGGCTGCACAATTTGTACATGTTTGAGACTGGCTGGTACAACTCCGGTTGCTAAACAGCTATTAATAATGGTTTTCACAACCTGACTGACAGTTTTAAAAACCTCTTTCAAAAGATGTGCAGGAAGAATGTCCACCATACAGCTTGAACACTTCATCTGTGATATTTAATCAGAAAGCTGGGCTGAGGAGACTGGTTGAAAGTTAGTTAAATACCTGAGCAGAGATGAATCCTCCAGAGGATCAAATCTTGAAGGCATAATAGAGGACTTGATCCATGTCCTTGTACTACTAATAGATCTTCTAAGTCCTCAATCAGTATACATTTTTTAATGCACTGAGAGTGGCAGGGGTTCCCAAACTGTTCCAGGGCAAGGCCCCCAAAATGGTATTAACATTTGACCGAGGGCCCCTTTGCAAGATGTCTTTAAAACACATTAAAAATACAGACTTCTGAATATATCCCCCGTTTTTTAATTAATAATTACATCTTAACATTACATTAGGAATTGATTGTGTGTGTGTGTGGTTGTCGGAGAGTGAGAAAGAGAAAACATACTAGCGGGAGGGATGGGCTTGGTGGCTCCTACCACATTGCTGAGGCCCCCCGGGTCCTGCGGGCCCCACATTGAAATTATAATAAATAAATATATAAATTAAATATAAACAAATATATATATATATATATATATATATATATATATATATATATATATATATATATATATAAATTAAATATCTGTATGTTTGCAGGCAGGCTGTTTGAAATTTCATTGGATTAAAAACTTTAACTAAAACAGTGGATGAAAACAGACTGCTCCACCTAAGAGTAGAGCCCAGTGTGAAATGAAAAGCAGAGCAGTTGCTATCTCCTCCCACATTATTTGCTTCTGGTGTAAAAGGTGTGTAGTAGCCAAGGTGTCAAACGTCATATGTGATTGCCCACCTGCATGACCCACAAGTTTTTTCAGTCCCCATGAACATCTCCAACTTGCACACTAGAATAATGCTGCTCTCTGCATTAAAATATTTCCTGACACTTCTTTCTTTTATTATTTTCTTTCTGACTTCATGTGGAAAAGGAACACACAAATAGTGGTTTCACTAATCAAATACTGGCATCTCAAACAGTTAACTGGGTATTTAAAACCATGAGTAGACCCTGTTTACTACTTTTTTTTTCTTTTTTTTTTTAAATGTAAAAGTTGATTAAAAGAAGTGTCAGATTTTGTAATGTAAACATGTAATATGTACGTTATAATATTTTGACTGATATTTATTCAGTTTGGATTTACATCTTGTGCATAGAGTTGATTTACATCAACTCCATGAGCAGTAGGCAGTGACAGGCAATAGAAGGTATTTGTGTAATGTATCCACAATAGGTAATGCCAGAAGGGTGAGTGCATCTCATTTGGTAAATATATTTTGCGTCTTTCTTCATAATCACAACTATGCAGCTCTTCCTCAAATCATCAGAGTGCACAATTTTCACTTTACACCCTTGAGATTTGTAAACTGTAATATGTTCATTAGTTTTTTCCACCCAACCCCCACGGCACAAATTTCACTCACAGTGCAACATCATGCCTCATGTGTCCTGACACATTGGTGCTCACGGAGTTGGTGCTATTTAAAACAAAATGTCTGCCTCAGCTCAATATAGTCCACTGGATGGCTGTACAGAGCTCTGCCCACACTTTGTGCCACATTAGTTTAGCATCCATGTCTTCCCTCTGTCGGATGGCTTTCTCTCCAGTGCACTGGTCTGGTCCCGGAAAGTCAGCCACATGATACCATTAAAATCAGTGAGACTGCATTAGTGGGCAAAGCATGGTGCTTCCAAACCATTTTGGATAGAAACAAAAGAATGCCATGCTTTCGTTCTTTCATGACACGGCCATCTGCTAAAGAGAGGCTAGAGATAACATGCAGAAGGGGTTAAAAGAGACATAGCATCTTTCAAATTCAAAGCTTGGCAATAATTATACCATACATTTACATTACATTTATTCATTTAGCAGACACTTTTATCCAAAGCGACTTACAAATGAGCGATAGCATGTAATTATTAGCACCATAGAATGCAATTAGTCATGTATTGTATACGCAAATGTCAAAAGACCACACATATGTAAACCATAATAATACGTCTACATAATCATCTGGTTGAATGTGAATCTGAATTGTTTGTGGTAACAGTGCAAAGTTTTCAAAAATAATTGGTGTCTAGTGCTTGGTCAGAAGGTGCATAAATGCACCACTGCTTCACTACATATGCCCTTAACCATCCTCATTCTCAAGATGTGCATATACATAGAGATGCCAAAGAAGCAATGAGGGCTCACAGATTTTCTAAATAAAAATAAACAAAATATGGCTTCACTGCTCAGATAATCTTCACTGCGCAGATAATCGTTTGATTAAATGTGTTCCATTTGCACTAAAATCTAAACAAGCTTTCAGATATTTAGTCAAGACAAAAATTGTGACAAGTGTTGCACTGAACAAGATTGACACTGTTCTTTATGTCTAATTCAGAGAAAGGCTGAGTGACAGAATAGGGGCACATGCTTTATGTAGACACTGCTGCATTTTGATGGTTACATTATCCATCACACCCATATGTGTGCCTTCCCCCAAAAGGTTGCTTCAAGGTTTAAAGCACAATTGTCTAGAATGTCTCTGTATGCTGTAGCATTAACATTTCCTTTCATTGAAAGTAAGGGGCCAAACATATTCCAGCATGGCAATGCACCTGCGCACAATGAAAGGTCCATAAAGTCAAAAAAAAAAAAAAATGGTTTACCAAGGTTGGACTGGAATAATGAGTGGCCTGCACAGAACCGTTACATATTAAACTGACAAAACTGAGATCCAACCTAGAGTAGTTTGGGAACACAGTACCACTTACTGCTTAGATTTCTGCAAAGTCTTAAAACATGTAACATTCTTTTTCCATCAAGTGTTTTTCATTCATGTGTGTGTATTCAATTCATGTTGCACAGTGAGGCTACAACAAAGTGTTGATTTAAATAGCAGCTCCATTAAATGCCTGGTGGATTTAGTCACACCTGGCAAAGCTGAGGTGTATGTTGGCTTCATTGACCATATAACTGGTTTCCAACTCAATCTGACTCCCAGGGAAATGATCCAAGTTCATGTGGCACAGCTTAGCCACTGAAACTATAATAGAACGAAAATGGAGAGAAAACACCTCTGACTGACAGAATGGAAGAGGTTATAGAGAGGGAGTGGATTCATTTACTCTACCTTAACTAAACACTGGGGAGGTGCTCACATATGGATAAAGCTTAAAAACTTTGTTTACTTAAAGGAACATGCTTTTTATACCAGTGATGGGCATGCGTTTTCTTGTTTCTCAATCTCAATATGTTTTGCCCCTCGTTTCTTTCACGCTCATTTCTATAATGATGCAACCTTTAAAAAGAAACAAAGAAAGTGGGCATGAGCACTGAATATAGTAATGAATTCTGACAGCTTCTTCCCAGTGATAAAAAATATTAAATCTCCCCTCTTTATGTAGCGAATGATGGGGCTCTTTCTCTCTCTGATTTCTTTCCTCATCTCACTCTTCACTGAAGGCTTATACATGACATTACCTGCCAGAGAAATCAATATCATTTGCCTGAATTTTGGCTAATTGAGGTGTTCCTTCTGCATTATGTACTTTCTTGTGCACATAATGGGGTTAACACTTGACCCCCCCCCCAGCAAAAAGAGTGCACAACTCTTTGTGCAATGATTCAGCCTGGTACACTCACTATATCTGACTGAAGCAGATCTGAACTGCATGGCAAAAGCATCCGTCCATATGTGGAGAGAATATACAACTGCTATGGAATATACACACAGAAACAAGCAGTTCCACTGGGGCAAAAAAGGGAGTCCTATCTAGGATTAATATGGTGCTCCTAATAAGTTGGCCAATGAATGTATACGTGTGGGTATATTCATTGTATTACTTTTTTGAAAATGTGTTGCTTCCTGTCACTAACTACGTTTACATGGACAGCAGTAATCTAATGATTGACCTTACTCTGAGTAAGATAATAATGTGATTAAGGTTTTTACATGAGTTGCTTTTAGAATACTTCTGTCATGTACCCGTTTTACATGTTTTAGAACATAATTAGATTAACGACCCGTGTCGTTACATCACCGCGTCATGCCGTCCCTCCAGAATTTCACGTATCAACATACAGTTTGTCTTCCTTATGGTACCGTATACAGTTTTGGGTGCTTTTATTGAATGTTTTTACAAATGCTTTAAATGCAGGTTAATTATTTGTCATGTTATATGTGCTAATAGACAACCGATTGAAGCCGTGGGCTGTGTCTCAACTTACCACTATATAGTAGCCGAGATACATGTAATTTTTCACCACTACAGGCCTATAGTAGGGAAGTATGCGGTTTGGGACGCAGCTGAACTCTTTTGTTCGCCGTAAATGTTGAGAACTGCCGTGTGTGATCGTGTCCTGTCGCAAAATGCGGTGAAAACTCACGACGTTCATAATGTGCTTAAGGTGTTTACATGTCTGTAATACACGTCCATAATGTGACTAACAGGAGTACGCCACCTGTCTTAATTCGATTAGAGCGTAATTAGAGTATGTCCTTAATTAGATTAAGGTAAGTAAAAATTGCTGTTTACATGGTAGTTTCTTAATCAAAGAATGGTCTTAATCGGGTTGAGTGGATTATTGTTTTCCACGTAAACGCAGCTACTGATTCATTCCACAAAGCTTCAGAATGGAAAGCAGGACACATTATGTACTCAGTAAAAGTGAACATGAGTGAAAACAGTCTGGTATATAGCGCTTTTTTAAACTTAGCGGTTACAAAGCACTTTACACTGTCTCATTCACACACACCAATGGTAGCAGACTACAATAGGCCGTTTTATTTAAACACATCTTCATCCATTTATGCTACTGTTTTATAAGGGTTTTTTTTTTTTTTTTTTGAAACCCACAGCACCCACTGAAACTCCACTATGGACTGTAACCCTACTGTTTCAGAATTCTTAAGAAAGATAGCTTCACATTAATTGTATGCAGATCTATATTAATGTCAACATTTCAAATTAACAGCATAAAAATACTGTTATTATGCTTGCAAATTCCATTTTATTGTGCAACAAACTGTTTGCTTTTCATTTGATAAAATGCAGCATTTATTGGTTCCTGCCCCATTTGTGTAGGATTACTCCTATTGGCCCAAAAATAAATAGTAACGTCTTCGTTCACTGTACTATGGGGTATTCATTTAAAATAGAGAATTTTTTTACAAGATGCAGCTCAAGTTACAAAACAAGCTCAGACAATGAAAATCCAGATGTCAATGTGTACGATACATATATGGCAGTGAGTAATTTGAAAAGAATAATGGTTATTGAGCATAGCACTGGAAGCTAATCCAATAACGCTTTGCATTTATGTGTTTGCGGTGTTGGGGCTGAAGGAGGAAGGGGGCATTCCTCTCTGTGATGTCAGTGTCAAAACCCTGGAGGGCTATTGTTTATATTTTTTACACATAATCTTCAGTTAAATAGCATATGGCAGGAAACAACACTCATACAAAAAAAAACAAAAAACAATGCTATTCACCAGTAACTAAACAGCACCTGCAGTACGCACACATACAAGCACAGTAATTTATCGATAATGCCACCAAAATGGTAGCTCATCAAGAGAACATATCATAAATGACTGTGTTTGTCCCATATCACACAGATAGATTTGGTGAATCGCTATGCTAAGTGTAGACTCTCAATGGCAAAGGGGGCTCAGAGGTTTTTTGGATTTTCTGGCCTAGATGTGTGAAAAGCAGCTTTGGGTGTCAGGCGTCCCCTGATACCTATCCACTAATGATCAATTTTCTATCTGGCACCAAGTAGCCTACCTACTGCATCTTCACCTCACTCCTAAAAGAACTTTCAAACCTGGAGACACAGAGAGAGACAGAGAGACACACAGAGAGAGAGAGGGGAAACAGAAAAGTAGAAAGCAAGAAAAGCTCTAGGTTTTATGTATAAATGTATTAAACATAGCCAGGAAATTTTGTGGTGGCAGTTGCTCTAGGTCAATACTGGCTATTAAAGCTTATATGTGGCAACTGTATTGTGATTAAGATATAACTCCCAACTCCAGATAAAACATGCCTTAAATGCCTGAAACACACACACACACACACACACACACACACACCCCTCTGTGACAATAACCAAAAGCACATGTAGGTAGCTGAGATCAGATCCAGTATTAATAATGGTCAGCAGTTACAGCAGTAATGCCTTATTGGATGGCCTCCACCTTTTTCCCCACAATGCAGTTCATATGCATATATAATGAATAGCAGTGAGAGAGTTAATCTCAATTAATTCTCATAATGCAGTGAGCAACCTCTCTTCTGTATACAGTGCCTTGCGAAAGTATTCGGCCCCCTTGAACTGTTCGACCTTTTGCCACGTTTCAGGCCTCAAACATGAAGATCTAGTTCAGTAATATCAAAGCCAAAATTTCTTCACAAGGTTAACGTGACAAAAAGTGTGGATGGGGGTTTAGGTTGTAATGCTTTTCTGTTATGCTGGTTGACTCAGTTAGGTTGTGCTAAAGGCTGGAAAATAAATAGTTATATTAAATAATATGAAAATAAAAAAGTCAGCTAGATTTTCCTGGTGAGTCTACCACTAGATTTTGTTCATTAGGAGAGTGGAATTTTCCAAAATTACACAATTTGGGATTCTGTAACGCAATTTCTCAGTTGAAGCCCAAAGGCATTTGTCCATATTTTGTAGCTAACAACTAAACAACACTCTTTTTGCTCTTTTACTTCAAATTGAAGGGAGTGGGGCTCTTATCGTCCCAGATGGCAGGGAGATTTGTAAGAAGATGCATCAATTCCAATTCTTACATCTGACAAATGTTTTAATGATTTTAATAAATTTCAACTTAATTTCATTTGTTTGATTATTTTGTGAGCATTTTAATAGAATTCTAGCATACAAACAAATTTTATTTTAGGATAATTGTAGAGGAAAAAAGTATAAACACGTGTTATTTTTTAACACATCTTTGTGTGGAAATGTACAAAACACACAGCACGTGTTAAATGTACTAACACACTGATTGTGTTAAATGTACCAACACACTGATTGTGTTGAAAGCAACACAAAATTTGTTGTCCTTATCTAGACACACAGGTGTGTTAAAAATTAACACATGATTGAATGAAGGTTTGTATCAATATATTTATCCATAAAACCATTACTGTACACTATAAAAAGTCAAAATGTGTGATAACAGTACAGTTTACATGACACTAAATGCACTGCTATCTTTGTTAGCTTTGGCTTACTTGTTTGTAATGACCGCTGGATCGTAAGTTGCTTACTTAGTTTTTTGGATGTTTTAAACGTCTCTTGTGATAAAAATCTAACGTTTCATAATAATAATAATAATTTATCAATTTGTATAGCGCTTTTTACAATGCTACACTGTCTCAAAGCAGCTTTACAGAAATATATTTTTTTTTTACATTTACAAGCGACTTACTAATGAGACCACATTCACACACCAATGGTAGCAGAGCTGCCATGCAACTGCTAGCTT
>JAFFST010006495.1:12909-25227 GCA_022414735.1 Noturus placidus
TTTGGAATATCACCAGTTTCGTTTGGCGCCATTTACGCTCTAATTGTCTAGTGATTTGTTTTAAGGTACGCGTTTGATCATTATACCACGGTGCTAATTTTTTCTCTATAATTAATTTTCTTTTGAGTGGTGCCACTCTATCTAATATGTAGCGGAGAGTTGAGACCACAGTGTGAGCACCCCCTGCTTGCCTCAATAATACCACTTCCAGCAGCACCCTTAGTATTCCCCAGGACGTCTCCGATCCAGCTACTGGCCAGGTTCAACCCTGCTTAGCTTCAGTGGGAAACCAGGCGAGAACTGCAGGGAGATATGGCTTATAGGCATTCATGCTGACACCTTCCAGCAAAGTCAGGATGTGTTATTTGACACATTATTTGCAATAAATTCCTCTGTCATGCAGGCTTTTCCCCCTGGAACTTGTTGTTAATATGGCACTGGTTATGAATGAAAAGGAAATCTGATGGTTATAAGGAGTTTATAGAAACACATGTAACTTGCATTCTATTTCACCCCTTCTAACTACCAGGGGTGGTGAGAATCACATTTAATTGGACTATAACTGTAAACCTGTTCATAAATGATAGACATGCTGAAGGAACTGGGATGTAAACGTGTCGAGTTGGGTGATGCCCAGGTAGCAGCAGCACATTTCTAAGTAATGCCACACATTTCTAAGTAATCTTTCCCCCGTGATAGATGAACAGTTGGTCTGAGGATCGGACGCCGCCATTCTGTTTAAATATTACTGTAGGTTGCATACTTGGCATAACAAACAATGTGTTCATGGAATGCTACAAGGTCAGTTGATTGGTTTACAAAATTGTGTGATATGACTTTGGGTAGAAAACCCAGGTTTAGCCACAGAGTCACCCCAAATTCACTTGGCCATTTGTCAAGCAAGGCCAAAGTATGTCGTTTTCACACTCTTTTTGCTGATCCAAGTGCTAGCAAAAAGGCCATTTTTACAAACACCCATTTCAGTTGAGGACCTTAAGAGAGACCAGCATAAGGTAGAGATCTCATGCCAGGCTCATGGGGAATCATTATACATGGCTTCACCAGGGAGAAACACAATTCTTTGACTTGACATTGGTGCAGAGTTCCAACTGTACCTTAGCAAGTTTGTAAAATACAGCTCCCTTGCCAGTGGAAAAAGGTGTCTGTGGCTGGGGCATTACTCCCAATTGGACTTGCTCTCCAGAAAGCTAAAACATGTTCTACTCTAATACATCTCAAATACACCCATTTTGGACTCATGAGCATAGTCTTCCCACACAGAGAAGGATTTTTCATTTATTATTGGTGTTGTTAAATTAATCTACTTAGATGTTGATCTACTAGATGTTACCTTCATAATAAGCTGTTTGCTAAGGTTGAACTATAGTAGTTCTTCCCAAAAGTAACTTACAAAATCCAGCTGTTGAATTTCACCAAACATCTTTATTACTACATTTGGAATCATGTATTAATAAAGATGTTTGGCGAAGTTCAACAGCTGCATATTGTAGGATACTTTTGGGAAGAATTACTATAGTTCAACCGTAGCAAACAGGTTATTGTGGAGGTAACACCTAGTATATCAACAACTAAGTAGATTAATTAGTTGCTATTCATGATTCCCACCACCTAGATAAAAGCCCCAGTTCTGCCTGAAGAAACATGCTGCACCATGGGTATGGTGTTTTTCTGGTGACATGCTTTATTTTGCACCTTTAATACGTTTTGGAATGATGGGATTATTATAACTTTTGGAATTGGTCTAATCAGTCCATAACACATTTTGCCACATGGCTTGGAGTGATTTAGTTGGGCTTGGATGTTTTGTGTTTTTTTTTTGTGAGAAAGGGGTTCCGTCTACCCAGCCTACCCCATAAGCTAGACAAGTAAATAATACGAGATATTGTTGTCACATGTAAAGAATAATTAGTACTTGTTAGTACTTGTTAGATATTCCTGCAGCTTTCCAGCCTCCCTGGTAAGTTTTTTTTTTTTTTGTGTTATGACTTGGTCTAGATCGGGCCGCAACATACAATAAAATAAAGAAAAGGGTTGGCGAGACCAGGATTGCATTTGCTTTGTTTTATTTTCACATTTAAATGGAAGGGAGAGGAGACTAAAGAAACCCATTCCACCACTGACATAGACACACAAATGGCACATAGAGCAAACAGAAATACATTGGAGAACGTAACACTTGTCATTTTGTAAATTTTGGAGAGACGTCCTGTTCTTGGTAATGTTACTTTGGTGCTCCATTTTCTCCACTTGTTGATGATGGCCTTCAAGGTGTTCCATGGTACATATAATGTCTTGGAAGTTTCTTTGTTCCCCTCTCCTGATCAATTCCTTTCAACAGTGAGACCCTGTACAGTCTTTTCAGCTCTTTGCAGACCATGGCTTCAGCAATCAGATGAAACCAAGATGTGAAGAGAATCCTACAGAAACAGCTGGTCTTTATTTTGGGTTAATCAGAATAATTGCATTGATGACAGCTGTATGATAATTACTTTTGAACTTGAGATTGAATGTGATTAGCTCATTCCTGAACACGGCCACATCCCCAATTATAAAAGGTTGTGCACACTTATGAGCATGGCTATTTAAACTTTTTTATTTTTTCCCTAAAATGTTTGATTGTTTTTCACTTACTTTTTATAAGTAGTTTTTAACTTGTTGTTTTAAAAAAATAATAATTTTTATATTTCACATTGAAGGTGGGAAAAGTTCTGACATGATTTATCTTGGTTTAATGTTTTTTATCACAAAAACTTTTAACTGGGGTGTGTAGACTTTTTATATCCACTGTAATTGGTTTAAAAAACAAAGCTACAATTGGTTTTGGGTTCATGGTGTTAGATGTTTGGGCAATAAATGTTTTATGCAGTGGATGGAGTGTTACAGATTCCTACTGTAGTTTATACCACACTTTGTTTGCAGTAGACCCTGAAACCTTTAGTACAGTTAAAAAGAATTTACTTAATGAAACTGTACTTAATTTTCTGTCTCATATTTTGATTAAACTGTATGTGGCTTAGAGGACTTGAAGTGGACAGGTAGGAGTAAATTTCGGTACTCCTATTAACTAGACTGCATTCTCTCCCTCAGGTGATGAATTGGGAATGTCCAGAACACAGCAAGCGTCATATACGGAGTAAGGGTGTATCACATTTAAAATGGACAGAAATAAGATTTGTTGACTTATTTTGTCTTATTCAAGCTTCAAGCAGTTTCCTATAATAGTGTAAGAAAACAGGAAAGTACTCTATCACTCATTGAATTATTTTTTAATTGCTATTTGTACAGCACATTATCATCTCTTATGAGAGTAGCTAAAGGAGGTAATTCCTGTGTTTCTAATCACCAACTTTTTCTATTGATTAGTAGACTGACCAGCAATGACCTGCTGTCTCTGGATCCATTTGGCCCCAATCTCTCTGGTGCCACTTCCACTGTGTTCTCCTCTACAGGTAACATTGCATTTGTTTTGTTATGTTTGTTTTCTGATACTAGTAACAATATTATTAATTTGAATATTCAGCACTTTTAAAACAGGTTTACAAACCTCTATACACACTGAATAAAACAATAATCAAATAAAAAATAATGTAATAAAAAGAAAAATTAAGATGACAACAAAAGAAAATTAAAAGATGGTACAGAGGTCAATGATGTGACCTCATACCTCTTGTACATCCCGTACACTAGGCTTATCACTGTGAGCCAACAGTGAGATGCCCCAATTTAAATGCACAGTGTTCATGCCAGTTCCATACTTACGAAGAAGACCACTATGTTTACCAGTTTACTATTTTACCACTGTGTAACAGTTAGTGAGGCTTTCTATAAATTTTTTTTTTGCTGAAAGAATAATAGTGTGAGGGAAAAAAAAGAATAAAGTAAAGTAACAAATGTACAAATAAAATTTCACTTACGAATAAAATACAATAAAATATGACAATTAATATTAATATAGAATTATCAAATTCAATATTGACTAAATGTGTCTTGAGTTTCTAAGAGTCTCAAACAACCTCTGGATTGACAGGACAACGTCAACATCAACTAAGGGACCATCTCGGAAATGTCAAGTATTAGTGATGTGCAGAGGAACATCAAGCTCTAAGGGGTTATACTTCATTTAGCTTTGTACTCATGCAATAGATTTTTTATGTAGCTTAAAACCAGACACAGTCAGGTGTTAACAGATGGGAGAGATAGGATATTCATAATAATAATTGCTGTTTGCCACAAGTCCCTACAAAGTCAGGAATATCCTGTTTTTGCCCTCACTTCAAGAGTGTGCAGGTTTATAAGCCTATTGCAATATATGGTAACTCATTCAGTATTTTCGTCCATCTTTCAGCATCTAGGAAATCTGTCTTAATGCTGACCTTATGCATTATTGATACAGTTTCCATGCATGTGAAAAGGTCTTTTGCTTTCCCCTTTCTTATCATTTACCTCTAGAGAGTTTGTTCAGGCTACTATTGTCACAAAAACCCTCCAAGCAGCACTGCTGTTGTAGCTGGATTTTGTCAAAATACTTTCACCATCTCATAGACCCTAGGTTACAGTTATCCAGTGTTCTTTTATTATTCTTCTGTTTATTTTGTATATAGTCCCTTTCAAAATGTATTTGAACAGCACAGCCAGTTCTTTTGATTTTGCTATACACTGAATACATTTAGGTTTCAAATCAAAAGGTGAATGAGACAATAGACCAGAATTTCAGCTCTCATTTCCTGATATGTGTTAAACAATTTAAAGCTTGGTACCACTTGTGACAGACCACCAAGATTTTTGGTAATCAAAGGTAAAGGAACAGATAGTCTTAAAGTAAATAGCACTTAATATTTGATTGTTGCATTCTCCTTTTGTGATGATCTATCCATGATCTATCTATTTCAACTCACTCTCTCAACCTTTCCTGCATTTTGCAGGTCCCTGTATTCCACACAAAATGTAGGACAGTCCAAACTGTTGACCTTGACTTTAGTGATGAAGCAGAATTAATAGTTAAATACAATTACAATTGTACAATTACAATTACCACAAATACATTTATTCATGGCTTGTTTTAGACAACATAGAAGTGCTAGTTAGATTGTTAACATGACCAACATGTTTTCAGAGGGCAGTGTAAGTGAGCACACATATCTCAAGAATCACCCATTTAAGGCTGTTCCTAAGCTAGAGCTGAGCATTCTTACTGTGGCAGTCTGGTTTATGGCTATATAATTATAATCTACAGTTAACTGCCATCTGTTATGTTTTGACGAGCCTGTGTGACAGGCAAAAGTCCTCACCTTTCTTCTAGTCTTTACATTCCAATTTGCTTTTTCCATTGCTTGTTCCTCCCTCCTCTATAATCACAGATGAGCTTTTCATTACCGTCCCCCCATCTCCACCCAGAGCCATGAGCACTTCTCCAATCCTTCTCAAAATTCCAGGGGATGCTGCGACCCAAAATACTTCACTCAGCTGTCCAAACAATGCTATCAATCTACTTTCTCCCTGGACTCAGAGCCAGCTGGTGTCTTTTGTGCCTTTTGGTCGGCTAACCTGGGCTCACCAGGAAAGACCTCGGTCAGTGCCCATTTACCAGCATTCCAAACCCCCAACCAGCAAAGCTGCAGATCCCTTTATTACCATGGGCCAGAAGAAGGAAAGCCCCCTATCTCGGTTGGAGTACCATGCCATGACACCCACAGCTGGCCATATGCAGGATGGTAATGCAGAAAAATAATTATGCCAAGCATGCCATCATTTCAGAGCACAAAATAATGCTTTGTATAACTATAGTAATTTAACATGGGTTAATGAAATTGTGTCGTTAATAGCATATTGTGTTTGAAATGCATTAAAAAGTTGTTTGCATATGTTTATTACTTTATTGTCAGCAGTTTTTAATCCAGTGGTTCTCATGAGTAATACACTCCTTTCTCTTGCTGAGTTTGGCTGTAATGCCTAAACCTGATTATTCATGCTATCGATAGAAAGACATTAAGATGAAAGAAAGATTAACTGAATTTGTTAAAAAAGTAATTAATTATCGGTTGATTGCATAATTGATTGATTGATTACTGCTGCTACTACTACTACTACTACTACTACTACTAATAATAATAATAATAATAATAATAATACTAGAATTTTGAAATGAGTTTACAAAGATGAGCAAAGCCGTTTTGGGTGTTTACTGTAACTGGCTGATGATTTTATAGGAGCAAATATAGTCCTTCTTATTTGATTAATTATTTCAATGTTTTTTTTTTTAATTATATCTGTTATTTTTTTTAATACTATATATTTTTTTCTTTTTCAAATTAAATCTGTATTATTATCATTTTTTTTTTTAAGTTCTTAAAAATGTTAAGCTGTAAAAAAAATTTTTTTGCCTTTTAATGTTGCATGTTCTGATTAGATCTATTTGCCAATTTCACTAGTTGGTTGTGACCAATGACTATATATATGGGTGGACTCAAAACAGTGGTTAAAAGTGAACCCAAAATGTCTCTGAGGCCTCTCATGGCTGGCTGTAGGAAAGTTTTAACCCTGCCCATTCCTGTGTAATTGAATGGAGTATATGCCAAATGAAAAGTGCATTTTATAGATGATGTTTGATGATTATTAAAAGGGCATGGTTAATGAAGTGATTGGCAGTTTGGGGCATGACAGTCAAGACTCATGAATATGCATTCACTTTTCAACATGCACCTGAAGCTCTTGACAGTTCTGTAGTAAAGCCACATCTGTCAGACCCTCAGCAGGAGTTCTTTGCAGTTTTTCTGGTATGTTGATCATTTCCATTCAGATGGAAAACTTACTGCAAGTGTCAGAGCTAGATGGCTGTGGCTCAGTCAGTAGAGCGGGTTGTCCACTAATCCACTAATCGTAGGTTATACCACCTCTAATTGGTGGTTTGAATCCCGGCCCGGATGATTCCATGCCGACGTGTCCTTGGGCAAGACACTGAACCCTATGTTGCCCCCAATGGCAAGTTAGTGCCTTGCATGGCAGCTCTGCTACCTTTGGTGTGTGAGTGTGTGTGAATGAGTAAATGAGACACAGTGTAAAGCGCTTTGGATAAAAGCGCTATATAAGTGCGCCATTTACCATTTAGATGGAAATCATGGAGTGCAGCAATTTCTTTCCCTCGAAAAAAAGAATGTGTCGAATGTAAATATTGACTGCTGTTTTTTAGTATATTTTCAGTTGGTACATTGCATTGGATAGGGCGCACGGTGGCTTAGTGGTTAGCACGTTCGCCTCACATCTCCAGGGTCGGGGTTTCGATACCACCGTGGCCCTGTGTGTGCGGAGTTTGCATTTTCCCCCTGTGCTGTTTCCTCCAGGTACTCCGGTTTCCTCCCTCAGTACAAAGACATGCATGGTAGGCTGATTGGCAAGTCCAAAGTGTATGAATGGGTGTGTGAGTGTGTATGTGATCGTGTACTTTGCGATGGATTGGCACCCTGTCCAGGGTGTGCCTTGTGCCCGATGCTCCCTGGGATAGGCTCCAGGTTTCCCGTGACCATGAAGGAAGGATAAACGGTACAGAAGATCCATGGATGGATAGACATTAAATTAGCTATTTATATTTACCTTACTTTACATTTACATTACATGAATTCACTTAGCAGACGCTTTTATCCAAAGCGACTTACTTCATTTGTTGTCACACTGTATTACTGTATTGCCGTTTTAGCCGGAGTTTCTAAAACCACAATCAACAAATTGCAATATGGTCAGAACTCTGCCACCCGGATCCTGACGGGAACCATATTACTCCTGTTTTGAAGTCGTTACACTGGCTTCCGGTCAGGTTCTGTGTCGATTTCAAGTTCATGATGTTGACATACAAGGTATTACACTGCTTGGCTCCGCAATACTTATCTGGCTTATCTGGGCCTTACACCCCAAATCACAGACTACGCTCCTCACAGCGTAATCTGTTAACTGTTCCACAAACGCACCTAAAATCTATGGCTGACCGGGCTTTCTCTGTTTATGCTCCTTCACTTTGGAACTCTCTTCCTCCTTGGCATTTTTAAAGCTCTTCTCAAGACACACTTTTTTAAACTTGCATTCGACTGTTGATGTCTTTTTATAATTGTTTTATACTTATTTTTATTATTAATGTTGTTGTTTTAGTTCTTATTAACTTTTATTGTTGTATTTTTCTGTGGACTGTGCTTTTATGTACAGCGCTTTGAGAAGCTGCTTTTAAAGGTGCTCTATAAAATAAAGCTTATTATTATTATTACTATTATTATTATTATTATTATTATTATTATTATTATTATACATCCATCCATCCATCTTCAACCGCTTACTCCTTTTCAGGGTCACGGGGAACCTGGAGCCTATCCCAGGAGGCATCTTATTATTATTATTATTACAAATAAGAAAAATACAAGCAAAGCGATATATCAGGCAGAAAACAATACAAGTAGTGCTACTATACAAGATCCATTAATTGAGTTCCAGAAGAAGATACTTTGATAGCTTCTTTCATAGCTTCACAGAGTAGAGGTGTAAGTGCAATTTATTTTTATGATTTTTATTTTTTTTAATGAGTTGGTTAGATTTTCACGGAAGATGTGGGTCTTTAGCTGTTTTTTGAAGATGGTGAGGGAAGATAGCTGTTTTTTGAAGACCGGTTCAGTCCGGTCCGGATTGATGTTGGAATTTCATTCCACCACTGAGAAACAGTTAGTGTGAAGGAACTGGAAAAGGATCTTGCGTCACGCTGAGTAGGAACTACTAAACGTCGGTAGATTGCATGAGGGAACATAAGCCTTCAGGAGAGAGTTGAGGTAGGAGGGTGCTGTAGGTGAGCATCCTTGTAGGTGAGCATCAAGGCCTTTAATTTGATTCGGGTGGATACAGGAAGCCAGTGGAGGGAGATGAAGTGTTGTGTGACATGGGTTCTCTTGGGATGGTTGAAGACGAGGTGCGCTGCAGCATTCTGAATCATCTGAAGGGGTTTGATGGAGCTGGCTGGGAGCAGCCTCCGTGGAGTGATTGCTCTTGACGCCAGACTGCTTGACGTCCAGGAGGTTATTCTGTGTGAGAAAATTGGAGAGTTGATTAAAAACGAAAGAAAAGGGTGGAAGGAAACAGGTTTGTCGTTGTTAACTACAGCAGGGTTAAGTGATGGTTTTTTTAATCAGTGGGGTAACCCGGGCCTGCTTAATTGAGGTAGGGTATGTGCCAGTAGAGAGGGGTGTGTTCAAGATGTGTGTGACTGCAGGTAATAGTGTGGGAGAGATGGACTGAAGAAGGTGAGAAGGAATAGGGTCAAGAGGACAGGTTGTGGGACGGCTAGAGAGGAGGAGTTTAGGGTCTCTGAGAAGGGAGAGAAGGAAGTTGAGAGTTACATGGAGGAGGAGCCAGTCTATGCATGTCTGGGGTTGAGAACTGGTTCCTGATTGATGTAACATTGTTGGAAAAGAAAGTTGCAAAGTCATCTGCAGTGACCGAGAAGAGAAGAAAAGTTTTGAAGAGAGTGCGGGTGTTGGGAGAACTACCAGTCTTCTCTTGGTAGTATTTGGCTTTAGCAATGGAGATGCTATTGGAAAAAGTGGAGAGAAGTGTCTGGTAATTGGTTAGGTCAATTGGGTAGTTAGATTTGTGCCATTTCCTTTCAGATGCTCTTAGTTTGACCTGGTTGTTACACAGAGCTTCTGAGAGCCAAGGGCAAGAGGGTGATGTGCGAGCAGGTCTGGAGGATAGGGGGCAGATGCTGTCAAGAGAAGATGTTAGGGTGGAACATAGCATGTCAGTTGCTGTGTTTAAGTCAAGATAGAGGGAGGAGACAGTGAAGGGGGTGAGGGGAAAGAGATAGAGAACTGGATAAAGAAATGGTCAGAGGTGTGGAGAGGAGTAATGAAAAGATTGTGTGTGGTGCAATTACGTGTGAGGATGAGGTCGAGCTGTTTGCCGGCTTTGTGGGTTGCTGGTGTGGTGAACTGCTTGAGGTCAAATGTGGGAAGGAGAGCAAGAAAGTCAGCTGCATGTGGCTTGTCTAGATGAATGTTGAAATCACCAAGGACCAGAAGAGGAGTTCCATCATCTAGGATCGTGGACTGTAGCGTGTCAAATTCATCGATGAACTTCCCAAGTTGACCTGGAGTAGGATAAACAACAAGAAAGTGCATTTTGGCAGGGTCAGTGACCGTAACAGCATGAAACTCAAAGGAAGTGTATGAGCATGAGGGAGAAAGACAGGCAAATTTCCATGTTTGGAGAGAAGCAAACCTCTACCACCCCCTTGTCTGTTAGGACGTGAGGTATGGGAGAAGTTGAAGTTGGAGGCCAGGGCAGCGGGTGTGGCAGTGTTCTCAGCATGGATCCAGGTCTCAGTCAGAGCCAGTATGCTGAGGTTGGAGTGGGTTGCAAAGGCATGAATGAAATCTGCCTTGTTGACATAAGATTCCAAAGTTCCAAATTTCGGCAGTTCCAAAGTCCAATTGAGAATGAGAGGGAACCTGCAGAGGCCACATTATGAGCGCATAGGTTGTCCAAGTTGTGTACATTTCTGGGAGAATGCCATGGTCTGCACCTGTGGCAAATAACAGGGATAAACTGATGACACATGTTAGTACCTGTGTAAACAGGTAACAGCAAGAGAAATAAAGGGAGAAAAAAGTATTCTTAGCAGCATGTGGGGTTTCTTGTCAGTGTCCTTGCTCAGTGGACTCGCACAGGAAGACTTGCAGGTCTTTACACGAGTTTGGTCTTCACACGACAAGGGCTGACGCTTCCGCCTCAGCGTTTCTTAATTATTTAATACTGCTGTGTTTCAGCTGAGCACGCCTCTTTACTTAGCAAAACAAAGAGTAGTCGTGTGAAGGAGTGACTCCTGACTGAAACCGAATATGAATACCAGAATTAGCTTTAATCCATCAATGTGTATACAGCTCGCAGCAACAAGGAAGCACAGCTTCTGACAATTGGTGCTAAAACTAGTTTTGACTAAAAAATTCAGAAAGAAACACTTACCAGTTACTGTTTGCCTGGGTCAGTAATCACTTCTACTTTGATGAACCTGATGGATTAGACAATGTCAGTTAGCAAATAGTAACTCAGTCAGTTATGACTCAAGTGATAAAAAAAAGAAATCCGGACAAGAGTGAAATTAATATATACATAAGGTCTATACAGGTCCATAAGTATTTGGACAGAGACACAATTTTTGTAATTTTATCTTAACACCATCACAATGGATTTGAAATGAAGTAATCAAAATGTGAATGAAGTGTAGACTTTCAGCGTTATTTCAAGGGGTTTAACAAAAATGTTATTAATACAGGCATTTGTTACACAGACTCAAAAGTAATTTGACAAACTAACATAATCATAAATATTAGGATTATTTTTATGCCCATGCCACAACACTCCCAGATGTTTGACAGTTAATGTGGTATGCTTTGATCATGAGCCCTTCCTTTCCTTCTCCATACTACTCTCTTCCTATCATTCTCGTACAAGTTTATTTGCATCAAAACTAGCCAGGCTTTTTATTTATTTATTTATTTTTAAAGATTTGTTTAAGCAAAATCTAATCTGGCCTTTCTGTTCTTGAGTGTTACCAGTGATTGCATCTTGAGGTAACCTATATTTACATTCATGAAAGCATTTATTTATTTTAGACTTTATCAATGATACACCTACCTCCTCCATAGTGTTCTTGACTTGGCTAGATGTTGTGAAGGGGTTTTTCATTAACAAGGATTGAATTCTGTGAGCATCCACTTTAAAAAAATTGTCATTGTCAAATACTTATGGGCCTGACTGTACATGTGCAAAGTATACGACCATGAAGTTGCAGATGTGCTGTTCCACTGGCTGTACTGTGCATTCTCTTGCTCCAAGGTCTCTACTGGGCAGGCTCTGGTTCCAGCTTTAACATACTGCACAAATTCAGTCAACTTTCAATTCGACCTAAAAAGTCTTCAAAGTTGCACAACAGTCTAATTTATCATGATCAATGCAAATGGATTTTATTCTTAAATCATTTTTAAAAGCATTTACACAAGAATTTCCTGTATATTCTGAAAAACTTTTGCATCCTACTCATACTCCTGAGTGTGTGTGTAAATCTACACATGCAGTGCCTTGCGAAAGTATTCGGCCCCCTTGAACTGTTCTGGACCTTTTGCCACATTTCAGGCCTCAAACATAAAGATATAAAACAGTAATTTTTTGTGAAGAATCAACAACAGGTGGGACACAATCATGAAGTGGAACGAAATTTATACTGATAAAAAACTGAAAAATTGGGCGAACAAAATTATTCAGCCCCCTTAA
>JAFFST010006495.1:26231-36907 GCA_022414735.1 Noturus placidus
TCAACATTGGATCATTCAGAGATCCTCACTGAACTTCCGGAGAGAGTTTGCTACACTGAAAGTAAAGGGACTGAATAATTTTGCTCGCCCAATTTTTCAGTTTTTTATTTGTTGAAAAAGTTTGAAATATCCAATAAATTCCGTTCCAATTCATGATTGTGTCCCACCTGTTGTTGATTCTTCACAAAAAAAGTACAGTTTTATATCTTTGTTTGAGGCCTGAAATGTGGCAAAAGGTCGAACAGTTCAAGGGGGCCAAATACTTTCGCAAGGCACTGTATGAATACTAACTAATGTAAGGCTCATATAATTTGATTGGCTCATATAATTTGCAGTGAGTTACTGTGCGGATGTATATACGGATGACACTGTCAAGTTAACATTGCTTATTTATTTTAATGACACACACAAATGTAACCTTTTTATAGGCATTAAAGAAATATTAAATATAAAAAATTAAGGTGGCAAGTCAACCTAAATCCATTGTAAGAAAAATAAGACTACTCCTTCAATTAAGAAGAAATGATGCCTTATAAAAGTATGGCAAACCATATTGTAAACCGAGGACAAATGGCAGAATTGAGTTAGCACATGCTGTGCATTAGAATGAATGGATATTTATGGTAAACTGTTATAAAAAAAATTTCCAGAGCATGAAAGCTGGCTCATAAATCAGTTCTGCTGACAAAATGATCCTGTGTCATTCCTATGCATTTCCAAAGATTTTTGTAATAAACCGGAGAAATTAAGCCAACCTTTTAATTGACACAGCAGACTTTTTCAACTTTATGCAGTGATTGGCATATTTACTTGAACTCAACTTGAACTCATGTCTCTTAGAATTGCAACAATGTCTTGGTTTCTCTCTATATTTTGGCTTTTTCAGGTGTGCTGGTTACCTTGCTGGAAGTACGCCCACATCTGCCGCTGATAAATTCTTCTTTAAATTATTTTTAGTAATCATTTTGTGTGTTCCGTTCTTGGAGCTTCACCTTTTATGGAGTTTTGTAGGAATAACTAAATACAAATGAGCTGGTAATTTATGGGTGATTGCCATTTATCAACATACATGCATGAATACAAAGAAAATCTGAATTTCCAAAACTTTTACATACAACTTTATTAAAATGATTGATAAATGAGGCCCATTGGGAGTAAATTTCACTATGTTGTCCACTCAAACATACAGCCATTGGTTGTGACTCATATACTTTGCTGCATGCTTGTATAATGTTTTCAGATGTGTTTTAAAGTATTGGCTGTTTTCTAGCCCACTCCAACAGTGAAACTCATAGTTTATTATTTTACCTTTGTTGTGTCTCTTTGTTCCACACAGTTCCTTCCTCTAACAGACCCACAACCCCTCTGGGTACAGCAGCAATAGTTCCTCCTCCTCGACCCTTGTCCCGGCCCAAACTGCCTACAGGCAAACTGACTGGCATCAATGAGATTGTGAGTACATCAAATGTTCAAATATTTGAATGGTTACAGAATCATTTTATTGCCCCCTTGATAAAACTCATGAAAATACACCACTGTGGTCATTACAAATTAATTATTACTTTACTTAATATATTGGTGGAATAATGGAATATTTATTGTGTTCTGAGAACTGGTCTGTTAATTAAGTATGATATTTAATGTATTTATTTTTTAGATAATTAAGTTGTTTACCTGTTTTATTTCGAACTAAAGGCACGACCCTTCAGCCCTTCTATGGCAACCAGCTCTAGTCCTTTGCCTACTGCACCTCTAGCACGGGCCGAAAGCTCCTCCTCTCTTAGCTCTAGCACCTCAATGAGCGCGAGTAACACACCCACCATCGGTGAGAAATCCATACCCACTCATTCTCTGGCAATATGCATCTATCATAAAATCTCACTGGAGGAAAGGAATGCAACCTCACACATTGTTAATCATCAAATTATTTTACCCATTCATTTGATTATACATCCTTTTACAACATTCTCTGTCATCTATGGGTTTTGTCTTTGCTTTTCTTTTGATTTCTGGTTTGGATTTCATCTTTTTCATTGATGCTGTAAGAGGATGATGTGTTTGTGGCGAAACTGCCCACGTTTGAGAAGAGGTGTGAAACTCCAGCAGGTAACATGCCTTATGCGGCAAATTGGAAAAGGTTTTTTATTTGTTTGTTTGTTTTAACTTACAAACTAACTCCATTGACTCCTCATTGGTCAGCCGTTTCATGTCACCTTTACTAAATTCAGTGATCACCATCTTAACTACAAAATTCAACTTCTTTTCATTGATTATCTGTGCTGTGTTTAACACATTTCTTGGGTTTGAGCATGATATTGAAAGCCATACAATTTGTGGGTTTTTCCCCCGTATATATCTATTTTATCAATGTCTTTTTTTTCCCTTTCCCCTCTACCTTCCTTGCTCCTAGGGACATCTCGTGGCCCCAGCCCAGTCACATTAGCATCCCAGGATTCACTTCCCATAGCTGTTGCTTTCACAGAGTCAGTTAATGCCTACTTCAAAGGAGCTGATCCCAGCAAGTGAGTTCTTGTGTTTGAGGTGTAATCTTTACACTTAACACAAACGGCTGGTGTTGCATAAGAGCATATGTGTGGCATGGTGGCTATGAAAACCTGGATCTTCTGCTCAAATAATAGTACATCATTCTTCTGTACTTCTTTATCAAGTCAAAAAAGTCTGAATTTTTTGAATGCAGTATAGATAATGAAAATATTGTCTGATTTAACAAAGAGACATATTTGGAGAAGAGACTTAACCATATTTTTAATCCCATTGAATCATTATGCATCTATTTTTAGCTACTAAATAAAGTATACTCCTATACTAGAGCTGGACAATGTGAAAAATAAATATGAGGAAAGCAAACTCGGCTATTGCTTCTGGCGAGGCACCAGTTAATGAGGTTTGCCTTTTCAAATATTCTCTGTATTTGTTCACCTGGCTAGCTCTTAAATAAGCAAAAAGATAGCTTGTGTTTCCACCCTTTGCAACATGTTGTCTACTCAGCTTGAATATTATTCTCTTCAGTATAATGTTTTTTGTTTTGGTTTGGTTTTAAAACATACTGACACTATAGACTACCAGGGGTAGCTTATTTTATTTTGTCATAAATATGAACATTGACCAAAACATTGTGAAATATTGTTGTATTTGGGGTTTTAATGTCAAATGGACCCCAGTACACACACAATTAGGTTAAAGTTAATTTTGTTTTCTTACTAGCACACTTTTTAAAATCACTACTGTTAATGTACAATACAAGATTGACATTGTTTTCAATACGTTATAAAGAGGTAGTGCTAAATATACTTGGTCCTGTTAATCATGAAGTTATCAATGTGGGATGAACAATTTATTTTAGTAGAATCTAGGTTTGCTAATATCAACAAAAATGGCACAATGGGAATCTTTTTTTTTTAATCGTGGGCAGCATTATGTTTTTTCCAATGTCTTGGGTATGAATAGTGCCCTCCACTAATATTGGCACCCATTGTAACTATGACTAAAGGCTGTGAAATATAGTTTTTTTGTTTAACCTTTAATCTTTTGTTATTTTATTTTATTTATTTTACAAAAATGGATATCAAATAATTGTAAACACAATACAGGTTTATAAAAATATATATATTTCATAAATATAGGTGTGCAACAGTTATTGGCACCTCTATGAATTCATATGATACAAATATATTTGAAGTATACCTGGGTGACTAGGAACCGGAAAATGTTCAATTGTGACTTCCTGTTTCATAGGGGTATAAATATGAGGTAACACATAGGCCAAATTCCCTTTGTCATTCGTAACAATGGGTAAGACCAACGAATATAGCTGTGATGTGCGACAAAAGGTTGTTGAGCTTCACAAAATGGGAAGTGGCTATAAGAAAATATCACAAGCATTGACAATGCCCATTTCCACCATCAGGGCAATAATTAATTAATTAATTTAATTAATTTATCAATTTGTATAGCGCTTTTTACAATGGTACATTGTCTCAAAGCAGCTTTTACAGAAATATCATTTTTACATTTTACAAGCGACTTACTAGTGAGACCACATTCACACACCAATGGTAGCAGAGCTGCCATGCAAGGTGCTAGCTTGCCATTGGGGGCAACTTAGGGTTCAGTGTCTTGCCCAAGGACACTTCGGCATGGGATCACCCGGGCCGGGATTCGAACCACCAACCCCACGATTAGTGGATTAGTGGACAACCCGCTCTACCGACTGAGCCACAGCCGCCCTAATTAAGAAGTTCCAGTCAACTGGAAATGTTATGAATCAACCTGGAAGAGGACATGTTTCTATATTGTATCAAAGGCACTGTGAAGAGGACGGTTCGAGTGGCCAAAAAATCTCAAAAGGATCACAGATGGAGAATTGCAGAAGTTAGTTGCGCCTTGGGGTCAGAAAATCTCCAACACTACAATCCAAAGTCACCCACATCACCACAAGTTGTTTGGAAGGGTTTCAGTAGAAAAGCCTCTATTCTCATCCAAAATCAAACTCAAGCGTCTTCAGTTTGCCAGACACTACTGGAACCTCAAATGTTTTGATCTACCTGTGTTTTGTTTGCAATTGTTGATATCCATGAGAGCAAAGTATTTTTGTGAATTTTTTCCACAACAGGTTAAACAATAAAATTTTTCACAGCTTTCTTTGCTCATATTTACCAACGTGACAATATTAACTCTGAAAATACGCTTACACCAATGTAGTGCTACTGGCATTATCAACTCTGAAGTTCTTTTTTACTTTGATGTAATACTAATTTGGTCTGTCACCGCAGGTGCTGCCACAGTGACCTATGAAATTGTTAGTTGTAGTAAGTGTATGTCACAAATACTTATATACTTTTGCAGTGAGTATTTTTAATGTGATTGAAAATATAATTGATGAAGGTACGGCACAATGTATACCTTTATGTGAATCGGCACCTGTATAACTAAAATGAGGTATACCAGAATTGAACTGTACACAGTGTTAAGAGTCCTATCAGCCTAAATTAAAGTCTAAACAGCATTTAATACAATTTATGTCAGTTTAGTCTAGGATTGAGCAGTGTCCTCTTTTTTAGGTGCATAGTGAAGATCACAGGAGACATGACACTTTCCTTTCCCAGTGGCATCATTAAGATCTTTACATCCAGTCACTCACCAGCTATACTCAGCTTCAGACTCAGAAACACTAGGAAACTGGAGCAGATTCTACCAAACCAGCATCTTCTACATAGGTGCGTTTGCATGTGCTCTCATGCTTAACTAATGGACACCAGAATGATTTTTGTCCCATTTTCTCCACAGTTTGGGTGTATATGAGCTCACAGGCATCCACAATTGGCTAGTGCTGTTCTGATTGACAGGAGAGAACAATGCCATCCCTCCCACCCAGAGAGCCCAGCCAGTTTTGGATGACTGTGGCATTGTTGGGATTTGAACTTATTATGGGGAATTTCTGTTGCACTGCTTAGGAGCTAGAAGGAGTTTTACTGATCATGTACAACCCCAATTCCAAAAGAGTTGGGGTGCTATGTAAAATTTAAGTAAATGTAAATGAATACAGAATGCAATGATTTGCAAATCTCATAAACTCGTATGTTTTTCACAATAGAACATAGAAAACATAGCAAATGTTTCATATAAAATAACTGAGGAAATGTACTATTTTAAGGAAAAAAAATAAGGCAAAATTTGATGGTCGCAACACGTCTCAAAAACATTGGGACGGGGCACAAAAAGCTGGAAAATAAGTGTTACTAAAAGGAAACAGCTGGAGGAACATTTTACAACTAATTAGGTTAATTGGAAACAGAGTCTCTCAGAAGTAAAGATGGGATGAAATGTGGATGGAAGCATATGTTGCTCTAAAACCTGTATATACCTTTCAGCATTGATGGTGCCTTTCCAGATGTGCAAGCTGCCCATTCCATAGGGACTAATGCACCCTCATACCATCAGAGTAGGGTATGCAGACTTTTGAACTGAGCGCTGATAAAAAGCTGGATGGTCCCTCTCCTCCTTAGTCCTCTTTCGTTTAGACGTAGCATCCATGGTTTCCAAAAATAATTTTTGCCGTTTCTGGATCATGTTCACGTATCGCTTCTTCTTTGCATGATAGAGCTTTAACCAGAATTTGTAGATGGCACGGTGAACTGTGTTTAGACAATGAGTTCTGGAGGTGTTTCTGAGCCCATGCACTTATTTCAATTACAGAATCAAAACTGATTTTCACCCTTGTCCCTTGTGCACAGAGATTTCTCCAGATTCTCTGAATCTTTTGATGATATTATGTACTGTAGATGATGATATATTCATAGTCTTTGCAATTTTATGTTGAGGAACATTATTCTGAAATTGTTCCACAATTTGTAGACGCAGTTCTTCGCAGATTGGTGAACCTCATTTTATACCCAGTCATGTTACTGACCTGTTGCCAATTAACCTCCAGCTGTTTCTTTTTAGTAACACTTATGTTTTTTGTTGTCATGTCCCCTTTTTTGAGAAGTGCTGCGTCCATCAAATTCATAATTACCCCTTTTTTTTTCTTAAAATGGTACATTTACTCAGTTTGAACATTTGATATGTTTTCTATGTTCTATAATGTTCTATGCCCCAACATTTTTGGAATTGGGGTTGTAAAGACCTGGGAAGGCACATCCTCGTGTTTTCAAAAATGTGAATATGACAAGCAACATTTGGAAAATACTTGCCTGTCTATGATTAGTGCCTATAAAACAAAATGAATAATAATACACTTCTTATAGGATTTTCACAAACAATATGTGTGAACAGTTTTTTGGACAGCTTCTTACTCACCTTTCTACAGTCAGTTACATGAATGTGGAAATAAATAATTAGCAAACTGTAGTGGCGGGGCTGCTGTGGCTCAGGTGGTAGAGCGGGTTGTCCACTAATCGTAGGGTTGGCGGTTCGATTCCCTTCCCACATGACTCCACATGCTGAAGTGTCCTTGGGCAAGACAGTGAACCCCAAGTTGCTCCCGATGGCACCTTGCATGGCAGCTTTGCTACCTTTGGTGTGGGTGTGTGTGAATGGGTGAATGAGACACAGTGTAAAGCGATTTGGATAAAAGGGCTATATAAGTGCGCCATTTACCATTTAGTCTTACAAAGGCTTTTTCCTGGCATGCCTCCCATACAGGTCAAATTTGTGCAATCTTTTCTGATTGTAGAAGCATGCACTTTGACACCAACAGTTGTAAGACTTACTAGCAGATCATGTCATGAAAATTAGGGGTTCTTGGAGACTTCTTTTTGCATCAGACAGTCTGCTTTTGGGCTGAATTTGCTGTGATGGCCAGTCCTCGACAAATTGGCAGTCATTTGAAATCTGCACCATTTGTAGATTTTTCTTACAGTGGAAAGATGTATTTCAAATAAGTTGGAGATCTTTTTTAATTTTTTGCCAGACTCATAGGCATCCACAACCTTTTTTTTCTGAAGGCCTTATAGAACTCTTTAGATCTTGCCATGATGACACCATACACCTCAATATTTAAGGGAACACCAGGCAATAGATGTGAGCGGTTTAATTATGACAGGTTCCACCTGCACTTCCTAAACAGGTTCTAATCACTAATTTTGAATACCTGATTCACATTTCATGTATTTGAAGGTGTGATTAATAGGCACTATACTCAACAAAAAAAGAAACGTACTCTCCCATTTAACTGCTTTTATTTCCAGCAAATTTCTTAAAATATTTGTTTTAACATAAAAACAACTGAGACTATAAACTGAACAAGTTGCACAGATATTTGATGAACATATATATATGTTCAGTCAGTATCTGGTGTGTCCACCAGCTGCATTACATACTACACTGCATCTCATCCCCATGAACTGCACCAGATTTATCAGTTCTTGCTGTGGGATGTTACCCCACACTTCCACCAAGGCATTTAGACGTTCTCGATCACGTCTGGGGGGACACATGATTACATGTAATTTTCCACTGCAAGGATGATCAGCTGCCCTTCCTGTTTCCCTGTAGCACTGTCTTAGGTGTCTTACATTAGACATTGCAGTTTATTGTTCTGGCCATGTCCTCATGCCTCCCTGCAGCAGGCCTATGGCATGGTCACGCGGGTGAGCAGGCACCCTAGGCATCTTTCTTCTATTCAGAGTCAGTAGAAAGGTCTCTTTAGTGTCCTAAGTTATTGTACCTGTGACCTTAATTGTCTACCTTGAACTCTTAGTGTTGTAAGGTCTGTTCAGAATTGTTTATGGTTCAGTGTTTCATGAACAAGCATGAAAAACATTGTTGAAACTTTTTCCAATAAAGATCTGTAAAGCTTTATATATATATATATATATATATATATATCATCCAACATTTTGGAGCAACATATGCTGACATCCAGAGCAGGACAACGCCAAACCATGTTCTGCCTGGATTATAAGCACATGGTTGTGTAAGCAGAGAGTGTGGCTGCTAGCATGACCTGCCTGCAGTCCTGACCTATCTTCGATTGAGAATGTCTGGCGCATTATGAAGTGCAAGAGGCCCTGCAAAAGGCCTATCTGAAGAAATACATAATGGATGAATGGGGGGAAATTCCACTTGCTAAACTTAACCAACTGATGTCTACAGCGCCCAAACGCTTAATAAGTGTTATTAATAGAAAAGGTGATGTTACACAGTGATAAACAGTCGATTGTCCTAACGTTTTTGGAGTATGTTGCAATCATCAGATTTGAAATTAGTGTATATTTTCAAAAATACATAAAATTCATAAAGTACAACATCAAATAATGTGCTTTCAATATAGTACAGGGTGAATTGAATTTTAAAATTACTTTAAATTTATACATTTTTTTGCATTTTCTATACTGTCCCAGCTATTTCAGAATTGGGGTTGTACTTATTACCTCTGTAGGCAGTGTTTGTGATGCTTGTCTTTGATAGAAGGTAGCTGGACACTAGTTATATATTGGGCAGTTTTCACAACCCGCTGGAAGGTCTTCTGGTCTGAGACAGTGCAGTTGCCGTACCACACTGTGATGCAATTTGTTAACACGCTTTCTATAATGCAGCGGTAAAGGTTCAGTAGAATCAGGGGGAATAAGTGGGCTTTCCTTAGTTTCCTAAGGAAGAAAAGATGCTATTGCACCTTTTTGATCTGGGTGGATGTGTTGAGTGCCCAGGAAAGAGATACGGACACGCAGGAACTTAAAACTGGTCATAAGCGCCACCTCAGCCCCATCAATGGTGGTTTGTGTGGCCCCTCCTTGTACTCCAGTGGTTCACAGTAAGCTGTTTGGTCTTCTGGGTGGTGACTGCAAGATTGTTGCTGGCATACCATGCTGTCACGTGCTGACCCTCTTCCTTGTAGGCTGCCTCATCGTTGTCACTAATCAAGCCTACCACCGTGATTATGGAGTACCGTCAAACTTGATTATGGAGTTCGAGCCATACACAGGTATGCAGTCATGGGAGTAAAGGATTGGGCTCAGCACACAGCCCTATGGTACGACAGTGTTCCAGAATGAGGGTGGGGAGTTGTGGTTGTGAAGCCTAACAGACTGTGGTCTGTTAGTAAGAAAGTACAAGATCCAATTGCAGAGGGAGGTTGCGAGATTAGTGAGCTTGGAGATCATCTTGGATGGGATTACAGTGTTGAAGGTAGAGCTGAAATCAATGAATAGCATCCTGACATAGGTGTTGCTATTGTCCAAGTGAATCAGGGCAGAGTGGAGAGCTGAGGTGATGGCGTCCTCAGTTGACCTGTCAGGTCTGTAGGCAAACTGATATAGGTCCAGGTTAGGCATGGGTAGGCATGTTTTCAGGTGAGAGAGGACCAGCCTCTCAAAACACTTGGCAATGATGGGAGTGAAAGCGACAGGCCGGAACTCGTTGTGGGTCATTGCAGCAGCATGGTACTGGTACAGTGCTGGCTGTCTTGAAGCAATATTTTAATAGAAATCCAAGACTTTTTTAAGGCAAATAAGTTAAATGTTTTGCACTGGCCAAGTTAGTCACCTGAGCTAAATGCAATTGAGCATGCATTTCACTTGCTGTGAGGCAAAATACCCCAAGAACAAGCAGGAACCAAAGACAGCTGCATTAACTGCCTGGCAGAGCATCAGCTGGGGGAAAACAGTGTCTGGTGATGTCCAGACTTCAGGCTGTCATTGACTGCAAACAATTTACAACCAAGTATTAAAAATGACAATTGAATATGATTTTGAATGGAGTAGGACGCGGAGCTGGAGGCTCCTGCTGATTTCGATTAAAATTTTAATTAATTTGCGCTTTTTGGTCATATAATATACTTTAACTTATTTTACTCCTTGTCTTTGCTTATAATTTGAATTTTTTGTCACGTTAAAATGTCTTGAAAGAATACGAAAACCCGAGGTGGCATTCAAACACGACTGAGGCCGAGTGCGCGTGCCGTGAGCAAGTCCCCCTTTCCCCTGAATCCGCGTTGCCAAGCCATGACTTTGATCTCGCCGCACTCAAGCTTGAGCCGATAACCTGCTTTATCACAGCAGGTTAATGATAAAGATGTTACCGAGGCCGCCATTTCAGCACTGAGCGGTACGGTTGGTGAAATGGAGCACGCGCTTACACATGACATAGCACACATGAAGTCCACTATCGAGTCTCTCACTGCGACCGTGACTCAATTACAGAATAAATGTGAGGAT
>JAFFST010006499.1:6530-19644 GCA_022414735.1 Noturus placidus
CCACCACCACCACCACCACCTCCTCTAAAATCAACTTCCTCAAAATGAACTGTTCAGCCATGCCTGCTCACCATGCAGCTGTAAATGAAACTATTGCAATGCACTGCCACCTTCCATTTGGCCGTGGAGGCTTGGAGTGCTGCCCATTATTTCGTCAGGCTTCTACCTTACTTTTCCTTGGCAGGTCCAAGTGCAAGGGATGACTGGCAATATCCAGTTTGACAGTTTCGGCCGCAGATCAAACTACACTATTGACGTTTATGAAATGAAAGCAGGCGGGCCAAGAAAGGTATGCAAACAAATTGAAATCCTTCTAGCTATCATAAAAGCAAAGCGGAGAGGGTTTGCGAATATGCGTCCTTTAAAATATGTCTTTCTCACTTTTTGAAGTAGACTGTAGAAGTCGATCAGATAGACTGTCAATCAGTTTTAAAGGTCAGGTTATTATAAAGTGATGGCTCTCTTTGATATTTGATATTAGATATTCGAAGTGAGTTTGGATGTAGCCCAGATCGCACAGACTTATGATGCAAGCAAAATGTATAAACTGTCTTAGTCACAGGTCTATCGTTAGCGACTCTTCATTGTATATTCTGACATGGAGAACACACTGGTACACAGTTTGTGGCAGAATTCAGCCAAAAAATAAATAACTAAATAAACGTTTTCCTGGCATCATTTCATCTAGTTTATGTCTTTAGAAATACAAAACATCAGTCTGATATTGACCGTGATCGCAACGTGAGTAATAAGGAAAGTCTGGTAAAGCTTTGCTTCACTTAGCATCGCAACTGAAGTCTTAATTCTACGAGCAGTTGAATACTAAGAACAATCTAGTGGTTTATGGGACACGGTTTGTCTTTGCAGCTTATATGAGGGCTCGATTTCTCCCACGTCAATGCCACTTCAGTCTTCACCACAGCCTGATGCCGTGCTAACGCTAGCACTCCTTTACTAAGCATCTAGCACTATATGATGGCAGTCTAGGTCTTGTGCTACAGTTTAGAAAGTCTTGTTTAGTACAGCTTAAAAACACTGGCTTGTTAATGGAAGCAAACCGATGCTGCATTTGAGTGACTTCATCTATTAATCTGAGGATAAACAAGTAGCACCAAATAACATCTAAGCAGCACACGACTCACAGTTCCTTGTTCTCTTTTTCTGACTGCTCAGCTGATTTATACACCTAATGCCATTTTAATGAACAAAGTCTTTTGAGAGAATGCTTTTATAGCTTTATACATCTCTGGCAGCCTCTTTAGCTTCCTGTCTGTACGTATTTATTTTAAAGGAGGCGAAAAAAGACAGAGGGCAGAGGGGGGAAAAAGCATTAATGTGCTTCAAATGGCTGTCGTTTTTGATAATAACAACAATGTTTTCCCTTTCGCAGATCGGCTACTGGAACGAGTTTGAGCGCTTTGTAAATATATTGGATCTGCCATACAGCAACGATTCATCCTCAGTGGAAAACCGAACAATTGTGGTCACTACTATTATGGTACACGTTCCACAATGTTTTAAATGTGTCACATATTCTGCCACTCAGGGTCATGGTGTAGACTCACAGTTTGATACATTCTGTCCTGGGCGGCTAGAAGTATATTTCTTTTGCGTTGCTTTCCATCCACTCACTACACGTTGAAACAGTCGAGGGGCGAAAAACACAATGAGTGTTTCAACTGTATCCGTGTGGGTGACAAAGCATTTTGATTTCCCATATTCCAGTGGCCTGTCATAGCAGTGACATCACAATAACGGCATTTGGTACAATGGTAATGTTTTTTTTATTTTATGTATTTATTTTTTTTCCATTTATGTTTCCGTCATCAAACTTGACATACAGTGCATACGTAAGTAAGACCTTTCTCCGCTCATCAAGTAAATGGTCATGACACACAGAATCAACCAGCCAGCGAAATCACAGCAGGGTTCAATGGTTTGTCTGAGGCTAAGTCAAAATAAGGACAGTGAGGACAGGGATGATCATCAGGCTAGCTTTTTCTTTCAAATTTTTTTTTCCATTATACACAAACCAGGAGATTACACCGCTAATAAAAATTCATTTCACCTTCTGATTTCTCCGACTCCTTGATTGCCAAGTTCAATTTGATTAATGCTTCTAAACCAAGCACAGAACCACTGTCTAGAACAAATCATTAGGTCTAATCGTGTTGTTCTCCTACTACAAATGCGTACAATGACTTTTGCATGAAACAATAAACAGCCCCGAGTTGTTTTGATCGTCATCAGATCCATACTGACTAGCTTGCAATGGAGAGTGTCCAGGAAAAGACAAGGTGAAAGGATGTATTCCGCACAAAGCAAAGCAAACAAACCATTGCTACCCCACTGGCAACCAAATTGTCTCTGACTCTAATAGGGAAGCTCTCTGTGTGTGAGAAGCTCTATGGTTTGGTAATGATGTGCTTTAAAAAAAAAAATTATAAAAAAAAAAAGCTGCTGTTGTTGCTGTGCTTTTAATGGAAAGACAAGAGAGAAAAGAAGTACTGGTACAGGTGTGGCCAGGTATTTGAGATTTCTTTTAATCCTAATGATGCATTTATCTACTAGTATGTATGCTCGTGTTCTTCACTGTTTTTGCTGGAATGATATGTCTTTGCCACACAACAGTGCAACATGCTTGAAGCAGATTTGTCTGTCTCCAGTCACTGCCATTTACTTTATGAAAAGGAAATCACCTCTCAAGACCCTGACCACCAACCCTATCTCTCACCACGTACCTTACGTTCACACTAGCAAGCAACAAGTCATTTGTAGTTTGTCTTTTGTCCAGTAGGTGCATAGCAACTGCTATCGTTGTCATTTGTGGGCGTGCCCTATCCAAAGTATTCCATTTGCTTGTTTGTTTGTTTGCTTTGATATTTCTGATGAAAAATGCTAGTAGACAAAATGACAATGTTTCTAACTAGCATGTTCGCCTCACACCTCCAGGGTCGGGGGTTCGATTCCCACCGCTGCCCTGTGTGTGTGTGTGTGTGTGGAGTTTGCATGTTCACCCCGTGCTGTAGGGGTTACCTCGTCCAGTCCAAAGACATGCATGGTAGGCCGATTGGCATGTCCAGAGTGTCCGTAGTGTGTGAACGTGTATGTGATTGTGCCCTGCGATGGATTGGCACTCCGTCCAGGGTGCACCCCGGCTTGTACCCAGTGCTCCTTGGGATAGGCTCCAGGTTCCCCGAGACCCTGTTTGATAATTGGTATAGAAAATGTATGGATGAATCAATGTGAAAAATGTTTGTTTGATTTACATGTTAAATGCTAGGATTTATACTCCAGGTTAGCATAGCAAGCTAACTCACCAGAGGCGCAAACGATCCCAGCTTTTTCCATCCGAGCTTTATTTTTTGTTGTAATGTCTTGAGAGGTCGTATATGAGAGAAGAAGACGAAGCCAGGGTTATATTCCATTTTCAAACCGGGAATGGGAAGTACTCGCTAAAAGTTGTTAGTTGGGAACTGGAAAAATATGGTACAACACATGCCATAGTCAAGGACTTAATCAAGGACTCATTTGAGCTAATTGTTTGGCTTTAATTGGTCTTACCTAATTAGCATAAAATTGCAAAAACCTCAGTTCAAATGATTGGGTTGTTTTTTTGTTTTTTTTGAGCTGTCGCACACGCACATTGAAAATGAACTTGTCGCTTTGTTGCTTGTTAGTGTGAAAATAATGCAACTCAGCCCCTACTCCAACACGGAGTGTCTGTGCCATTGTCCATCTTCATGTCCATATTGTTAGTAGGGGCTGGGTGCATTAGCAAAGAGGTCTCGCCAAGATCATATGACTCCATGTTTGCCTTCTCCGTCTCATCCATCTTGTTCTTGATGTCATGCTGTTTGATTTTTGTACAGGTGTATGTGTGTGTCTGGGGTAAAGAGTGATCTATAAAGTGAAAGGAGATATAGAAAGTGGAAATGAGTGTGTGCGTGTGTGTGTGTGTGTGTGTGTGTGTGTGTGTGTGTGTGTGTGTGTGAGAGAGAGAGAGAGAGAGATAGAGAGAGAGAGAGAGACAGAGAGAGACAGAGAGACAGAGAGAAGGAGACTGAGCAGGTCTGTATATGATTACCCCGCACGCCCTTGCATGCTCTTCACTGCTCAGCTGTCGTTCAGCTCTGGTGATTGGCGCGCACAGGTGACAATAAACCAGCGTGTGTTTGATTAACAGGAAGCGCCGTATGTGATGTACAAGAAAAACCATATGCATCTGGAAGGCAATGAGAAGTATGAAGGCTACTGTGTTGATTTAGCGTCCGAGATAGCCAAACACGTTGGGATTAAGTACAGACTATCTATAGTCATGGACGGCAAGTATGGCGCCCGTGACCCGGAGACCAAAACATGGAACGGGATGGTGGGTGAACTAGTATATGGGGTGAGTACCAGTTCATTTTTACCACCTTAGCTCTCTGTACTCATTCGTTCTTCTGTTCGGAATATCTCAGGTGTGTGTATGTGCATGTTTTGAAGACTTTACCCAAGGCCTGTATGCCTCTGCTACATTCATGATTACATGGGAACTGGGAAAGGAGGTGTGTACAGACATTGGCAAGGGAATAAATATTTCAAAAGAGCACTTATGACAATAAATGAGGACAGTGTACCATTTCACATGGTGTACAATATTACACTATACGGCCAAAGGTTTATGGACACCTGACTGTCGCAGCCATATGTGTTTGTTGAGCATCGCATTCCAGATTTAGTCCGTCTTTACAGTTATAATAGCCTCCACTCTTCTGGGAAGGTTTTCCACTAGATTTGCAGGCACGACTGTGGGGAATTGTGCTCATTCAGCAACAAGAGCATTAATGAGGTCTGGAACTGTGTTGGGCGGGGAGGTTTGGGAGTGCAGTCGGTGTTCCAGTTCATCCTGAAGGTGTTCAGTGGGGTTGAGGTCAGGGCTCAACTCCAACCTTGGCACATCACGTCTTCATGGATCTCGTGTTGTGCACAGAGGCATTGTCATGCAGGAACATGCTACGGTAACTTTAATGCTACAGCATATAAAGACATCCTATACGATTGGGTGCTTCCAAATTTGAGGGCACTGTTTAGGGACGGTTCACATATGGGTGTGATGGTCAAACGGCCACAAATCTTTGGCCATATACTGTAAGTATCTTGTCTTTTAAAGTCAGTGTTATTGAATTCTGTCGTAGCCAAGTTGGGCCTGACCTCCAGTCAGTTTACACAGGTTTTATACAGGTACATGTGTTTTGTGCAGCTGCATATAAACCATCGAAAAAGAGCTTGATTGATTTAGAGGGGTTGTGCCAATGCAGCTTTCCTCTAATGATTTTATTCCTGTGTGTAGTTTAAAAAAAAAAAAAATAATAATAATAATAATAATAATAATAATAATAATAATAATAATAAACACAGGTCATTATCACTCAGAAAGCTGGAGTCTTCTGATTTCTTTAGTTCTGTAACATCAATATGACACATAGCGGTTAAAGTGAAGCATGTGAGCATGAGTTCCTAAGAAATGAAATTGTTCTTTCAAAGCAGCATTCTTTTTTTTTCCTGTATTACTTTTTATGTAATGAATTAATATTGTCAAATACGCAACATGTAAACTACACGTAATGCATCTTGTGAAATAATCAAAACTGTGGTGCATAAAATTCAAACACCTTGCATTTCTGCTCTTGTTGACTTGTATAGTACGTTCACCTCAAACAGTTCAGGTCATGTGACCTCTCCTGACTAAGAATTAGTTCCATGTCCGTTTAAAAAATTTAAGTTTCTATAAAAAAAAAGAAAGGGAAAAAACTACATAGGTACTGTTGCTAGTTGGTATGATGTCATTACACACAATAGCATCCATTTATCTCTCTAAGGGGAGGCTGAACCGGTTCAAAACCCGAGGTGATATTGTGTTTCGTGGTCTGATGCTTCACAGCGTGCTGCCCACTGATTCATCTCAGCATCACTAGATCAGAAAGCCACTTCCCATGCTTGTACCAGGGCAAGCATCCACTTTTGCATTTGTCAGAGTGCTCCCGTGCTGTAAATGCAGGCAAAGCCAGTGAAATCATTCCCGATTCTTCTGACCTACACCGAACACGGAGAGGGAGGCCGTATATAAAATGCATGAGGGTTGGGTTACCTCATCTGTTCAATTTCCTAACTATCACCCACAGAAATTGCCTGGTTTTGATGTGCTGTGGGTTGAAATTACACTCAAAATGAGTTTTTTTTTTTTTTTTTTTACTATTTTAAAGTCCACTCTTGGTAGGAGATGAAGAAATAAATTTCCTTTTAGTCTGGCCTAGAATACCTGTTGTGCTCTATCAGCCTGGACAGTTAGGACTAATACTGGCATGGCATTTTGACCAACATATTTATTTTAATCTCCTTGCATTTTAAAGGTCACCCTCATATGTTGATCGGTACAGGTTGTTGTTGTTGTTGTTGTTGTTGTTGTTGTTCAGTATTGATTGTCATGATGAGATTCGCATTAGTTTAAATTGGTTATTACATGGCACAATGATGTGTGACTGTGATGACAGGTTTAATTTTTTCAATTTCTATTTGCTCAGGTTTGCGTTTTCTTAAATCTTCAGTTCGGTTGTATTATGAGCACTGAAGCGCTGAATACAATGTCATCCACAACTTGATAGTTTGTTCCAGAAGCTGTTATTAGTCACGTAAAAACTCCTGCCTGTAACATTGCAGCATATTTTCGACTTTAATAATAATAATAATAATAATAATAATAATAATAATAATAATAATAATAAAATTAGTATATGGAAAACTGTCATTAATCATCGGATATCTTTTATTTCACTCTTCTTCACGTTCCATGTAAATTCCTCTCGGATCATACCTAACTACCTAATGTGATCACCGTTTGCCATAGCGCACGTGTTCAGTGCATATTTCACCCTGGATTTAGAAAAGACGATCATGTCTAATTATTTATCCATAGTGCAAGAGGAAGAGATCCAAGGCGTGTTTCTGCCTTACTGATAAATCACTTCTGGTAGACACTTAATTAGCTATTTATATGCAAATTATTCCATGATTTATTGAGACACTACGCCAGTGTTCCACTCACTACTGCGTGCAAGATAAAAGGAAATGAATATTTGCAGGGCGCTTTTATACCCACCAGTCACCTGCAAAGTTTCCATGACCTTATCCTACCTTATTGCATAACTAATAGGTTCCTGGCAGGGGAGAGATCTGAGATCTGGGATCTCTGCTGACCTTACATTCGAATGCCCTCGAGAGACAAAAGCTGAAGCGGTTACAGATTCTGCTTGTCAGATCTCAAGCCCACAGTTCCCAGAGCAGCAGTTGGTGATGCATGAGGAGGATGGAAAGTGTTAGGCAGAAGATTTGCAGTCTCCTTTAGGCCTTATGGAGTGGAGGTCAGCACAAGGCTTAAGCCACTGAATTGTTTGTGAACACTCAGCTGTCTTTTCTGCGCTGTACGGTCAAAACTCTTATGCTTTGCATATCTTTTATAGATGCTCCCAGGCAGTGGATGTCCTCATTTTTTTTTTTAAACAGGAGCCTTATTATAAGTTCTGCAGTGTTAGGGAGCTGTACCCTAGGGCAAAGGCAAAACATTTATTTAGAATCTCTTCCTTGTTTTCATTTTTAATTTGCCCACATACACGAGGATGTTCCCAAACTCATCGTTACACATTCAGAATAACACTCGTTTGAATGGTGAGCTTATTGAAGGGGATAAAGACTACCAAATACTAAAAACAGTGCCCTGATTTAGACTGTATTACTTACGTAGGTCTTTTGTTAACTTCAGGATGTGCATTTGTGTTGACCAGAATTCAGGACACTAACAAATGCTGCTACATGTCCTCCTTTCCTCCCTCCCAGAGAGCGGACATAGCGGTCGCACCACTGACTATAACGCTGGTTCGAGAAGAAGTGATCGATTTTTCTAAGCCCTTCATGAGCTTGGGCATTTCTATTATGATCAAGAAACCTCAGAAGTCCAAGCCTGGCGTGTTCTCCTTCTTGGACCCTCTGGCGTATGAGATCTGGATGTGCATTGTGTTCGCCTACATCGGCGTGAGCGTGGTGCTGTTCCTCGTGAGCCGCTTCAGTCCGTACGAGTGGCATCTGGACGAGACAGATGAAGCCAAAGACCCCCAGACTCCTCCTGACCCGCCTAATGACTTTGGGATTTTTAACAGCCTGTGGTTCTCTCTGGGGGCATTCATGCAGCAGGGCTGTGATATCTCACCAAGGTTGGTGGCCTCGTCAGTATTCCACTCTCCTCGTTTTGTACAGTCATAAAAATGTTTTTTTTTCCTTTAAAAAAAGCCATCCTTCATGCCACTGTGGGTCTGAGCATTCAGGTTAAGAGTCTGTGCATTCATAGTGTATAATAGCAGTTTATAATAGTTTAGGAAATGGAAATGTTGAGTAATTGCAATCCAGTTTTAGAAGCTTTGCGATGATTTCTTAAATGATTACGGTATCTGTGACAATGAGATCCATTCTCATTAGAACACACTGAAAGTACAAGCTTAGTTTCCTATTCATTTTGTTTACTCTGATGTAAATCTTTTATTTATTTATTTATTTTTAAAGACTGACGAACTCATCTGAAGCATAGGCTGTAGATCGGCTGTAGTCTAAGATCAATCCAGCCTTGTATTGGTCCAAACATTTATCACGTTAGCGTCTCGAACACAGGACAACGGGTTAACAAAAGCAAACTTCAGTAACGTCAGAAGATGAAAACATTAAGTTTATATTCGCTTTTGGTGTCTTTTTACTCTTATACTTCTAAATTTAATTAGGCCAACAAATACATATGGTAACACTTTAAATGTATTTATGAATAGTTTATCAATGAAGAATTATTTCGACTGTTATATATCTCAGTCTGTGTGTTGGTGAATTCACTATTCTGGTTGGTCAGAATGTGTTGATTAATTTTCTATAACAGCAGCTCAGACAATACTTCCAGCTACAAGGGTTATATTAAGAGGGATACGGAACGACTCGTTATAGCCATTATAACGTATTATAACTAGTTTCTCAGATATTCCACAACATTAAAATGATGACGTGTTATTCTTTAATAAAGGAAGAAATCGAACTTTTGACATATTGCACGAGACAAGAGAAATAAATCAGATGTGCTGTTGTTGTCACTGATTACTGCCCTGTAACAGCACATCCACATTGTGCTTTATTCTGTACTTATTAAACATTACGAAATATACTAATTAAGCAATTTGAAAGCTGTGTATTTGGGAAATGATTCAAAGTATTTGGGTAAACTCTAGTTTACTGTTTTATATTTCCTGCTCCCAACTTGAAACCATGCAAAAAGAAATGCTAATTTATTGGAAAATTATATATATATATATATATATTGTTTTAATATTATTATACGAGGAAATACTTTCATCCAATACCTAACTATCCATCCATCCATCCATCCATCCATCTTCAACCGCTTACTCCTTTTCAGGGTCACGGGGGAACCTGGAGCCTAGCCCAGAGAGCATCGGGCACAAGGCGGGGTACACCCTGGAGAGTATAATACATTAATATTATTTAACTATATAAACATTATCTAGGGGCGCATGGGGGCTTAGTGGTTATCACGTTCGGCTCACACACACTTCCGGGGTTCGAGTCCCGCTGGGGCCGTGTGTGTGCGGAGTTTGCATGCTCTCCCCTTGCATCTGGGGTTTCCTCTGGGTACTCCGGTTTCCTCCTCCAGTCCAAAGACATGCATGGTAGTCTGATTGGCGTGTTTAACGTTTCCGTAGTGTATGAATTGGTGTGTGAGTGTGTATGTGAGTGTGCCCTGTGATGGACTGGCATCCTGTCCAGGGTGTACCCCGCCTTGTGCACGATGCCTCCTGGGATAGACTCCAGGTTCCCCGTGACCCTGATAAAGGAGTAAGCGGTAGAGGATGTATGGATGGATGAACTTTATCTAACGGTATATATATTTATAAATTATACCATATAAGTAGATATATAAAATGCATTTTAAACATTATAAAATTAAGTAAGTAAATGACATAACTTACTGACACGTAAATGTAAATACGTCCGTTGTGCTTATGATTATTTATTTATTTTATGGTTTATAGCACCATCACACTCATTTTTTGACATTCTTGATGGACTTGACATTAGCTTTTGTTTCAGCACATGGTTATTTTTTTTGGTTTTCTTGTCATTCTCATCTTTATCATTTATCCAGCAATGTTAATGTCGGTCTCTTTGCATGCACCTGAAATGGTTTCATGCCGTTTCTAAATAAAAGCAGCAGGAAGCTGATTAATTAGGATTCGATCATGCTGCAGTCTGCCAAAGATCACTTTGCACATCTCCGAATATTCCTCCTGTGGAGCCTGTCAGAGCTTTAGTCAAATAACTGAACTGAGCGCAAACAAATGGGCTTAGTACAAAAATGCACAAAAAAAAAACCCCACATCTTGTTAATATTGTTTAATGGGGAGGAAAATAGTTTTAATGGAGAGATATTTAATAATAATAACAATTTAATTTATATAGCGCTTTTTACAATGGCACATTGTCTCAAAGCAGCTTTACAGAAATACCAGTTTACATTTTTACATTTATAAGCGACTTACTAATGAGACACACTCACACACCAATGGTAGCAGAGCTGCATGCAAGGTGCTAGCTTGCCATTGGGGGCAACTTAGGGTTCAGTGTCTTGCCCAAGGACACTTCGGCATGGGATCACCCGGGCCGGGATTCGAACCACCAACCCTACGGTTAGTGGATTAGTGGACAACCCGCTCTACCGACTGAGCCACAGCCGCCCCTAATAGTAGTATGAAGCTAGACTCTTTTATTATTATTATTATTATTGTTATTGTTATTATTATTGTTATTGTTATTGTTATTGTTATTATTATTATTATTATTGTTGTTGTTGTTGTTATTGTTATTGTTATTATTATTATTATTGGCTGGTAGGGTTACCATAGCCATGAGGCGCTTTGTATTTTTCATGACGGATCTTTTTTCGTCGCAGCTAAGCGGATTATTCTGCATGATTTAATAATGAACCATTTTTCATGGCTTAAACTTTAGTTTATATTGGCTGAAAAGAACTGGTCAGTTTAAACGTAATTCAGTTAAAGTAATTACTATCGTGTTTGCAATACCTTGTGTGTTCATTGTAAAGCTTCCTCTCTAGTTGCACACATTAAGATACATTAAATATTTCTGCGTAGCATCTTAGTTCACTCAGGAAATAACGCGTCATGTCTTGCAGTCGATATGCATACATCTCGAGGATAATCTGGTGCTTTGATGACTCAGCAACACTATTCTATTCTCTACCTTATTGTCAGCACCACCGAAGACCAAGTAATTACACCGCATCTGTCCATAAAATCCTGCAGTGCTGTGTGACATTAACGTGTTCCACAAGAGAACATGCCTGACAGGAAATTGCCATCAAGGCTAGAAAACAGCTATCAATTGTATCTAAATTTCAACACAGACAGGTCCTGTGTGCCTAGAGAGAGAGAGAGAGAGTGTGAGAGAGAGAGAGAGAGAGAGAGAGAGAGAGAGAGAAACTAATTGCACCTCATATATTTTACTGCTGGGATTATAACAACCACAGACAATAAAGTGCAGATTTAGTTGGTGCGCTTACTGGAAAGGCTTCATCAGTGTGAATTGTTTAATAAATGACTTTGGGGACCCCTCTAGGCATAGAAGCCCAGAATAAAACTGCACTTTGACCCTTGGGCATAATGCTGAATTATAGATGCTCTAAACTGAGCAAAGCCTCTTATTTCTTCCAAATGAATACATTTTTAACCGAAATGCCACTATTAAAAGTATGAAATGTGTGAAATCATATACACTCCCATCCAGAAGTACTGGAACGGCAAGGCCAATTCTTTTGTTCTATTGCTAAACACTGAAGACATTTTGCTTTGAGGTCAAAAAACGATCTATCGTATGAGGTGATAGATCAGAATTTCCGCTTTCGTTTGATGATATTTACACGAAGATGTGTTGGGGGGAAACCTAGGACAGGTTTATTTACTAAACCAACATTGGTATTAATAGCTATGTTGATTTCAATTACCTCAGCTAGAACAATTTAAATGTTCAGTGGCAGCTCGTGCATAGAGTCTCACTACTTGTATAAGCATTTCATCAAGTCCTCATTCATAAAGCTATACAAGTTCTACTCCCTTACGTTTTTTGAATGACCAACCATTTTTTATTTTCCTATTTTAGTTGTTCTATTGATTTGCTTACCTGTCAAGATCTTGGAGCAGCATGCTCGCTTACTTGCAGCCCCATAGAGTTATTATTTCACCTAGTGGTCAAGAATGGGAACTGCAACAAGCACTAGTACATACACATTGGGGGGAAACTCACACTGCCCCATGCTCACTCTAGGAACATTTTCAATTAAGGTGGAGCAGCAGACATGACAGTTAATGACAAGGATGCCAAATTGGCTGTTGTAAAATATCTTGGTGGCTGTTTTTTTTTGTTTGTTTTTTTTTTTTTTCAGCCACCAAGATCTTGTTTTATAATGAATAATCTAATTAAATTTTTTAAAACAAAAGCGAAATGTAAGTGCAGACCGCGGGTCTACGATGTAAAGATTGGGAGAGGAAAAGGAGTAGATCATATTTGTATATCAGAAATACATGTTCACCATGATAACCTTTTCTTCCCCCCACACAAAGGCTGAGAAATAGAAAGAAGACAATCTTTTAGTGGGTTAGTTTCCAATCTTTTGTGTGCTTTTTGAGATGTAGTTGGACTGCAATTTTTCTTCTGAATCCTGGTGAGCACCCCTGCTGTTCCAAACACACCTGAACTAGAACTAGGCTTTATGCTGTAGGACTTTATGTTGTCCAATCTCTACTGCCTCTTATAGGCTACTAAAAATAATGACTCTATTGAAGCCTATAGCATCATGTGATAGACTCTCGTTATTATTAATGTCACCCTGCCCTACCAATCTATGTTCACGAGCCACTGCTGAGCAAGTTTATCAAAAAGAAAAAAATAATAAATATATATATATATATATATATATATATATATATATATATATATATATATATATATA
>JAFFST010006499.1:19664-38549 GCA_022414735.1 Noturus placidus
TTTTTTTGTTAATATTTGTATGTCAGTAAAGAAAGCAGCATCGTAAGAATGAGACCACTGTTCAGTCTGAAAAAACACCATGAAGGCTGATATAAAACATATAAAATACGAGTCCGACAGTCAAAGTCTCCAGAAGAACCGTGTCTGGTTCTGCAAGATGTTCAGTAAAACTTACAGATCATGTCCTTTATAAAATTAGATAGATATATAGACAGACAGACAGACAGACAGACAGACAGACAGACAGACAGACAGACAGACAGACAGATAGACAGATAGACAGATAGACAGATAGATAGATAGATAGATAGATAGATAGATAGATACATACATACTTTACTGATCCCCCAGGGGGAAATTCGAGAAATTGCACTACCTGTACCTGAGACTACTCATTTTTTTGTTTAAGGCAAAGGGCTGTTACACGAACAACGCTTGATTATTGATTCTGTTTCATTTATTACTTATAGTATTCTTTTAATGTAGAAATATTTAATTCCATTGTTTTTTAAGGCGTCTTTGCTTGAAACCGCATTTCTTTGCATGTGCGTAAGACTTTTGCACATTACTGTATATTGCTCAAATTTGCCTTTGATTTGTCCGACATTGCTACAAATGGCAATAAATAACAAAGGAGTTGTACTCGGAAATCTGTGTCACACTGTTACAATAGATACACTGGAGCATAAAGGGTCATTTCAGGCATTCTGAGGATTGCGAGTGATCAGCCATTATCGTTACCGATTGAGTAGAATATTTTAAAATCTGACACTGCTGTTAGCCATGCATCACCCTGACACCAAAATGTCTCCTCCTACAACAATCTGTCATCTACACTTCTTCACTTCCTGGTGCATTTCTCAGTTTAAATTGATTTGCCTCTTTAGGCTTAACTCACACCCCACACCGTGTCATAGTTATGATGCAGGTTCTTATTTTTGGTCTACAAGGATTGGTAACGAAATACTTTAAGAACAATTACTGGTGCTAGATACTGCGCGGATGTCTGTTTCGGGATCAGATGTAGAATAATACCATAGTTAAAATCACCATAGATTATTATCCGTCATGTTTTAAATAGTACATTTTGTATGAATGTTCTCCAGGTCCTTATCGGGCAGAATAGTGGGAGGTGTCTGGTGGTTCTTCACCCTCATCATCATCTCGTCCTATACTGCTAACCTGGCTGCCTTCCTCACAGTCGAGAGAATGGTCTCGCCCATTGAGAGCGCAGAAGATCTAGCCAAACAAACAGAGATTGCCTATGGAACGCTGGACTCGGGTTCTACCAAAGAGTTCTTTAGGGTGAGTTTGCTTTCATTTTGTACTTGAATCTCATTTAAAAAAAAAAAAAAAAAAAAAAAAAAACATTGAGGTATTTGATTTGCCAGGAAATATAATCGTAATCTCTTGAGTAGATCTTCATTTGGACTGCCACATTGATCTTGTGTATATAATGTGAATCATTGCTTGGGTTTTTCTACCAATTATTCATCCAGGTTATTAAACTTTGACGTAAATAAAGTTATGGCATGTGTATAATTCTGAGCTACAGAAATAACCAAGCTCTAAAGTACTCGATCTAAAGTCTACTCCAATTTACTTTATGGAGTCGGTTGGAATTTCACATTCTTCCAGCCATTCTACACAATATGAGATGGGTTTTTCTTCTGTCATATATATATATATATATATATATATATATGACTTTTGAAATTGCTGGCTGTTAAAGGAGGTTGTAGTTGACGAGCCTGTACTGTGTACGGTAGTTTCATCAGAGTCAGGAGGGTAATGGGGCCAGTGGTGATAAAGCAGTCTAATCAAAGCCTGTAGCTCATCCTTCCATCCAAAGAAGTCAAATCCCCAAATATAATTAGTTGCTTTTCCTGGGCAAGCAAATTGGACATGATGAAAAAAGGCCCTGGGGGTCAAATAGTGCACTTGAAAGACAGGAGGAGATGAAGTAAGCAATATGGCCACGGGCACAGAGGGACTGATGTTGCAATTATGGCTGAAATGAACTATCAGCCATGTTTAGATGAGAGGCACAACTGATTTTGGATCTACTTTCCAGCATTGATTTTCACGTCTTTTCTTAAAAGGTACAGTATATTACAGTGTACTGTTTATTAGAACAATTGCACCATGGTTGCATTGCAAGGGTGGACAAAGCAGTAACCTGGGCACCTGGGACAAGCAGATCATGTGCCCAAGATATTCGTTTTGTTTACTCATACTCGGACACGTAGGCTCAGTGGGCTTTTTTAGAAAATTCCCCTTCACTGGAACTAAGAGGCCAAAACCTGTTTCATCATGACAATGCCCATGTGCATAAAATGAACTCCATAAAGACATAGTTTGCCAGAGCTGGAGTGGGATTAATTGGAACGCCCCCGCAGCGATTTTCCAAAATCTAGTCCAAAGACTTCCCAAAATATTGGAGGCTGTTACTGCAGCAAAGGAAGACTGACTTTGTGATGCACATATAGGTGTGATGATCAGTTAGTCCATTTTATATTATTATATAAATTTACCTGCCAACGTTTTAGCCTATTCAATCAACTAAAGCATGACTGGGCAAGCACTCTAGAGCTTTCCATTGCTCACTGGGTCAGCTAACTCCTTTCCTTTGACTTTCATGTGACCCAGATGTGGGACTGAATGACAGCCCAAATCAGGCCCACGCTGTACTTCCAAAGGAAGTAGACATACAGTGATACTAGAAGTCAGCCAAATCAAAAAAATTCAAACGTACAACCAGAGCAGTGTCACAACAGAGCCACATGTCCACCAGAGATGAGCCGTAGTAGAAACGTTCTACATTCTACAGTATGTGGCATGATTATATTGCTGAGTTCTGGCTCATAAATTGCCCAAATAGGACTGACAAACTAAAATCTAGTAGAACCGTAGATCTTAAGCCTCTGAGGCTCCACCGAATTAATATATAGATCAATCACTTTTGAACTGGGAAAGAATGTTATTTCGCCACTCTTGCATTATATTGCACAAAATAAATATTTTTGATGACATCATTACCGTATGTCCCGAAGTTGAATTGATTTGAAGCACTTACTGGATATACTCTATATACCATACGAGAGCTGTTTACAGTACAATACAAAATGACCTCAAACAGTACTCTGTAGTGAGTGTGTGTTTCTTTTTTTAACAATGAGGGGATATAAAGGATGTGAACGTGCTGAGAAGTAAATGGAAATGGAGTGTAAAAATACAGAACATACTGTACTGTACTTAACGCTCTCCATTAGTTGGAGGAAACGCTTGTTTGCTAGTTGCTGCTTACGGAGTACCTCAGCCACATTACATCAGTGTTTGTTTGGTGGCAGGTTTTTGATGTCATTAAAGGTTTACCGCCAGATGCCCATTAGAGACTTGCGCATTTCCTACATCCTATATAATGAGTGTCCTACTGACACGCTGAGGCTTTCAAATCTGAGATGACATGTGTGAACCACTGTTCCAGGGGGCTTTTAATTAAAACTATCAGAGGGCTGACAGGAAGAAAAAAAAATTCTGATTAATGGGGTTCGACTTCTATTTCAGATCTGGTTTTCAGGAACCATATTCTGGTTTAATTAGACCCAGACGGAAGAAAGCAGCTGGATGTTTCAGATCAGCCACAACATTCTGAGCGAGACATATGTCGTCTTTTGACACAGTCCCCGCCGTTTACTTATTTATATTCCCCCCCCCTCCCCCGTAATCATCTCTTATGGATTTGCAGAAAACTCATTGATGTGGGTGTTTAGGGCGAGTGCCAAGATTCTGGAGCAAGCAGAGCAATATGGCATGCATGCTGATATTTGTACCTGTTCCGCATTGGACGAGGAATAGTTCCTGCCTCGATCTTTTATAGATAAGGAGGGGGGGGGGGTTGTTTAGGGGCTCGGAGACTCGACGCTATAATTAAGTAAGTAAATTAAATTTCACATATACTAAGTCATCTTAGAAGTAGTGATGTGAAAACACTCCACAATGTCTAGCAATGGAGCTTTCTAGAAAATCAGCTTATTGAATGAAATGCCCCATAGGCTAGCATGCATAGAATGCATAAATATTTTACACCACTAGATGTTGATGAAACATTTATGTTCACATTTATTCTTGTGGTACTGGATTCATATTTCATGCTATTTGTATAAAAAAAAGTTCTATTCTGATTGCTCATTACTCTCTGTGTTCGAATTGAAATTGCACCTAATGTCTAAGCCATGTGAGGATTTTCTTATGACAAACACTGAAATGCAATGAAAAATGAAGAACACATAATCTGTTAACACCTGTGAGATTATGCCTGTACAGCATGTAGAAGGGAAGGTGTAAAAAAATCGGGTCTCATTTTCTCCTGTCAAAGACAACGCGCACTGAACTGGAAGAACCACAAAACAAATAAGAGGATAATATACTGCGAGGATGGGAAGGGAAAAAAAAAAAACACTTGATCTTTGATCAATTGCTCCATAAAGTGCCTACAGCTGTCTCTTCAGTAATGTGCACCAGCTGAAACGGGAGACTCCCATGTGCATCCTGCAGAAACCACACGAGTGCCTTCCCACTGAGTGAACACTTGCTACAGACACACTGCAACTGTCTCACAGTACTCACAAATAACAGCTACAACAGTACTGATGATGCCAGACTTTTGAAATGAACGTGCAACAAAAATACCTTTTTAATGGTCTCCATCCATCCATCTTCTATAGCGCTTATCCTGGAGCCTTTCCCAGGAAGCATCGGGTACAAGGCGGGGTACACTCTGGACAGGGTACCAATCCATCACAGGGCACAATCACATACACACTCACACACCCATTCATACACTACGGACACTTTGGACATGCCAATCATGTCCATGCATGTCTTTGGAAACCAGAGTACCCGGAGGAAACCCCAACAGCATGGGGAGAACATGCACACACACAGGGCCATGGCGAGAATCGAACCACCGACCCTGGAAGTGTGAGGCGAACGTGCTAACCACTAATCCAGCATTCGCCTACTTAAATGGTCTGATCAAGCAGATTATTCTTGGAACACACCTTGGAATGATAAGGTTCTATAAATTAGTTCAGCCATCCATCCATCCATCTTCAACCGCTTACTCCTTTTCTGGGTCACGGGGAACCTGGAGCCTATCCCAGGAGGCATCGGGCACAAGGTGGGGTACACTCTGGACAGGGTGCCAGTTCATAGCAGGGCACACAATCACATACACACTCACACACACATTCAGACACTTTAGACTTGCCAATCAGCCTAACATGCATGTCTTTGGACTGGGGGAGGAAACCGGAGTGCCCGGAGGAAACCCCCGACACACGGGGAGAACATGCAAACTCCACACACACATGGCCCTGGCGGGATAAATTAGTTCATATCATCAGTTATTTGACATTTATTTAGCATTATTGGATGGAATCTCCAGGTTTTGTGCTTGTAACAGTCATAGGTAAAACCTTAACTTTATGTTTTCCAACACGGGAAAGTCTTCATGGTGCTGTCGACTAGAAGCAGGGAAGCAGGAAGCAGGAAGACATTTTCTTCATTCCGTTTCTCGCCATACTGAAGCCGCTGGTAGGAAATAATGTTATTAAACAAACTAAGGGATGCATTCATTTGTCATTTTGGGGGCAGTTTATTATGGAGTCGTAATGATAACTCTTATGTAAATCATTATAGCACAATTACTGCCACTGTTATTTGACACTATAAGGCCAAAAGTATGTGGACCCCTGATCATCACATGCATATTCCAGATTTAGTTCCCTGCAGTTGTAATAACCTCGACTCTTCCGGGAAGGCTTTCTGCTAGATTTCGGAATGTAGCTGTGGGCATTTGAAGTCAATCAGCCACAAGAGCATTAGTGAGGGAAGAGACAGTACAAGGATGCACTATGGGAAGAAGGTAAGTCTGTGGAGGCAGTGTGATGTTCTGCTGGGAAACCTCGGGTCCTGCATTCATCTGGATGTTACTTTGATACGTAGCACCTACCTAAACATTGTTGCAGACCAAGTACACCCCTTCAAGTCAACAGTATTCCCTAATGGCAGTGGCCTCGTTCAGCTGGATATTGCACCCTGACAAAATTGTTCAGGAACGATTTGAGGAACATGACAAAGCGTTCAAGGTGTTGACTTGGACTCCAATTCCTGATCGAACAGCTATGCGATGTGCTATACAAACAAGTTCTATCCATTGAGGCACCACCTCACAACATACAGGATCTGCTACTAACGTCTTGGTGCCAGATACCACAGCACCTTCAGAGGCCTCGTAGAGTCCATGTCTCGATGGGTCAGAGCTGTTTTGGCATGTTATGTTATTGTTAATGTTAATGTTATGGTTGGTCTGTGAATGTATTGTATTACTCGAAATCTACAGATTAATTATACTGGAACCAGAAAAGGTAGAATCAGTATGGACTTTTCTGCATTGTTCGAAGCATGAAAATCAATTTTATATCTGAGCAATTATGCCACAAGAACTCTGGAGCTCATATAATAGGTCTCTATAAATGCAGAAACTAAGCTCTCTCTACAACCAGAAGGCTTTGTGGGTGGAGAATGAGCAAGGGCAGAATGAAGGACACCAACAATAAGCTTGAATAACCCTCAATGGGAATTCTGTCTCCACAGATAATCACGTCTAATTCCAGCTGAAGCATAAGCATCGACATACCGAGACTCAAATTGTTTGATATTCTAGGTATTAGCCATGCTGATGCCAAAGTAAGCCCCCTTCAGTCCTTCCTGTAGCAAACTAAATTTCACTCCAATCCTTCAGTTTCTAGGTGTTAAGAAGAACAATATGTATTGTGAAATACCTTATAATCGCATAAGCTTTTAGCATAACAAGCTGAAACTAGAATCACACTTACAGGGGAGGTGGAAAAAAGCACTGTGGATAATACAAGAGGACGTTTAAAGTAATACTGTCATAATGTCTTGCTGCCCTTATTGTATGCTGAAAACTTTCCCATCTTTTTAAGTATTTACTTACTTAAACATGTAGCATCGTTACTGATTCTACTCACAACCTTGTTTCTCTGGAATATCATCAACTCCTACTTTTCTTAATCCCTTGGTGTCTTGGTACTTGCCATATTTACACCATGACCTAGTACTGTGGGTTTTTTAGCACACGCTTACCTCAGTGATACCTAAATCTACAGTAAATGCTGTAAAACTTGGGAAACTGTTACATGTTGAATAGGGAGCAAGGACAGTGCCATGTACTAGAAGATGGCAGTCAGGTTAGTAGGGCTTGGAGGAGAAAGGATGGAGGGAGAAAAAGAGATAAAGGAGGGACAGAATAGAAGGGTGAAAGAAAGCTGCAATGCAGGGAAATAACTTGTCGTGGTGTTTCAGAGGCTGTGTGGCCTGTGTGTTTAGAAATGCAGCCTAAACCATAATCAATACAGATTATGTGGGTGTTAGTATTAAGGAAGCAGCTTTATTCAGACTTTGGAGCATTACCTGACTCAACGGCTCCTGAAGTGGTCTGAAATGAAGCACAGTGACAAAATAAAATAGAATCCGCAAAAAGAGAGGGTGGATGCAGGTTCTAACGGTTGATGGAAAGTGGAAAATGTTTTTGGTTTGAATGAACGCATTCGACGTCTGTGTCAGATTTTATTCTGCATTTTAGTGGTATTATTTTTTTAAAGATACGGTCCATCAGAGTTGGGAAAAAAAAAAATGCAAGGGTTAAAGATAGTGATGTCAAGAATAAGTAGAGATCCATGTTCAAATATAAACAAGGAACAGAGGGCAAAAGGTCAATGACAGAGTCAGACTGGGAAGTGGAACACAGTAGGTACAAATAACCATGCTGACATTTACACCAAATGTGTTTACTTTAAGTTTTATATTTGCAAGTTTGGTGTTTAATTTTCCCTGCGATGGACTGGCACCCTGTCCAGGGTGTACCCCGCCCTGTGCCCGACGCCTTCTGGGATAGGCTCAAGGTTCCTCGTGACCCTGAAAAAGGAGTAAGCGGTAGAGGATGGATGGATGGATGATGTTTTTATTTATTTATCCATCCATCCATCCATCTTCAACCGCTTACTTCTTTTCAGGGTCACGGGGAACCTGGAGTCTATCCCAGGGAGCATCGGGCACAAGGCGGGGTACACCCTGGACAGGGTGCCAGTCCATCACAGGGCACAATCTTACACACACTCACATACACACACACACACATTCATACACTACGGACACTTTAGACACGCCAATCAGCCTACCATGCATGTCTTTGGACTGGGGGAGGAAACCGGAGTACCCGGAGGAAACCCCCGACACACGGGGAGAACATGCAAACTCCACACACACATGGCCCTGGCAGGACTCGAACCCCGGACCCTGGCGGTGTGAGGCAGACGTGCTAACCACTAAGCAACCGTGCGCCCCTTATTTATTTATTTATTTATTTATATTTAGTCCGTTAAATATTTATGTATTCATTCTGTTAAATTTTTTGCGTATAATAATGTATCAACTGTCCGATTGACATCATGAAGCTGTGTTTGTTCTTATTTATTTCAAATACAGTGATTTGGTCACTTGTAAGTGGTTCAAGTGACTTAAATCCACGAAAGCAGGTTGTAAGAACTTCAAGCTGTACTTGAAGTTAGGAAAATAGTCCTTGGCGTTGAGTCTGTGTTGTGAGGCGGTCTCAGCAGGGACTCACATGCGCGAAAATGTGTTGATTTCTGATTAAGAAATCATTCGTTATTCCGGATGGAATGTTTTTTTTTCTATTTTCTTGAAGCAAGTCCAACCTGCCATAATTATGTTGAACTGAGAAGAAGAAGAAAAAAAAACAACAAGTAGATATATTAAAATAAATGACTGACATTTCTTTCACTCTGTAGTTATTTTACAGTGAAAAAGCTTAATTTACGCCTCCTGGCAATCGGGCTTCTGAGGCGTTTGCAGAATGGAAAAGTTACAGCAGTTCAAAAAAGTTGCTTTCCAAAAAACAGCCAGCATTGGGTCATAGCCAATCAGTTCATTTAACTACATTTCCCATAACGAGGAGGAAGGGTTTTTCACTTTTAAAATGTGGTGTTCTACTGGAGACAGTATTCTCATTCAAGTCACTGCAACTGAGCTGTTTCTAATCTCACCAGTGATACTTTCCATCCATCCATCCATCCATCCATCCATCCATCCATCCATCCATCCATCCATCTTCTATACCGTTTTATCCTACAGGGTCGTAGGGAACCTGGAGATTATCCCAGGGAGCATGGGGCACAAGGCAGGGTTCACCCTGGACGGGACACAAGGCAGGGTTCACCCTGGAAGAGGCACAAGGCAGGGTTCACCCTGGACGGGGCACAAGGCAGGGTTCACCCAGGACGGGGCACAAGGCAGGGTTCACCCAGGACGGGGCACAAGGCAGGGTTCACCCTGGACGGGGCACAAGGCCGGGTTCACCCTGGACGGGGCACAAGGCAGGGTTCACCCTGGACGGGGCGCCAATCCATCGGAGGGCAAAATCACATACACATTCATTCATACTATGGACACTTGGGACATGTCAATCAGCCTACCGTGCATGTCTTTGGAAGATGGTAAATGGCGCATTTATATAGTGCTTTTATCCAAAGCGCTTTACACTGTGTCTCATTCACACACACACTCACGGTAGCAGAGCTGCCATGCAAGGTGCTAACTTGCCATCGGGAGCAACTTGGATTTGAGTGTCTTGCCCAAGGACACTTCAGCATGTGGAGTCCCGTGGGCCGGGAATCGAACCGCCAACCCTACGATTAGAGGACAACCCGCTCTACTACCTGAGCTACAGCCGCCTTTGGACGAGGGGAGGAAACCTGAGTACCCGGAAGAAACCCCCGCACTACAGCAACTTCGCACACAAACACAGGGCCATGGCAAGAATCAAACCCCTGACCCTGGCAGGGTGAGGCGAACATGCTAACCACCGTGTGCCCCGATGCCTTCTTTTATAGTAGACCCATATAATCATGGTAGCTGTTTAAAATCATATAAAACTCTAACACAAGTCAATCATTTATTTTAAAATATATATTTATATATAAGTTTAACTAACTAACTAACTAAAATATATATATATATATATATATATATATATATATATATATATATATATATATATATATATATTGTACATTCTCAGATAAACTTTCTAATATTCAAGTCAGTTGTCTGATAGATGACCGACAGAAGATTCTCCGGCTGTTCTGACACACCATGAGGGCTTTTAGTAGCACTTCTAATTTAAGCATAAATTAGACAATATAGCTCCAAAATCGTGCCTCACGTACATAGACGTTAAACAGTACGACCAATAATATAATGGTTGTGTTTCTCCTCCTTTCATTTATTCGCCATTTCTTCTGAGTTCTTATCGGGATGAACCAGGAGAGGTTTGTTGATGTTGATTCAGTATATCCTGCTCATGAGCCTAGGAGATAGTCTTTAGCTTATTAGTGTGTGGCATGTGAATGGACAGCGTCTGACCTGGACACTGAGGAGCCATTTGTTTCCGAGCCTCCCCTGGAACGCCAGTTTATGTGCCGCCATCTAAAATTGTTGAGTATGAGCATAAGGTATATTCGTGACATAGACGTCAAAAGTTTCTAGGGATTTCAGAAGAGTTAAAGTTAGAAAAATAACTAGAAATTGTCAAATAAAGCAAAAAGTTAAAAAAGAAAAGAAAGCTCATTTGTTCCTTCGTCAAATGGATGTGAATTCTAGTGTTAAGCGGCATTGCGTTAGATAATAATAAATCAATTTGTATAGCGCTTTTTACAATGGACATTGTCTCAAAGCAGCTTTACAGAAATATCATTTTACATCTACATTTTACAAGTGACTTACAAATGAGTGCACACTCATACACCAATGGTAGCAGAGCTGCCATGCAAGGTGCTAGCTTGCCATCGGGGGCAACTTAGGGTTCAGTGTCTTGCCCAAGGACACTTCGGCATGGGATCACCCGGGCCGGGATTCGAACCGCCAACCCTACGATTAGTGGATTAGTGGACAACCCGCTCTACCGACTGAGCCAGAGCCGCCCATTATTAGCGTGTTATTAGCGTGTTATTAGATTAGCGGGTTATTATTTTGAGAAAAATTGCAATCTTTATACCCAGCCCTTATCATAGAAACTCTTATGATATTGCAAGTGTGAGATGTTTTAGCAATGCCGCATCAGTCACTTTTGCCATGTGTGCTGTATTATTAATGTTACATATAAACGAAGCTGTAGACATTGTAGTGATAGTTATTTTTGACACTACATCTGTTGGCTTTACCCCAACCAGTAACACCTTCAGCCTGGATCTGATTTAGTCAGTAGCACCCTTTCTCATCTCCACTGGCCTGTCTTTCTCTCCTCTCCTGTCTTGTCCTGAACCTTGTTATAAGGACACCCATAGCACTGGAAGTGACATATCGCAGCTCAGGGTAGAAATGGAGACTGAATAAAAGCATCTGCCGTCTTTCTCAGCCAAATAAATTGGCAGCGCTGACAAGGTTGTTGTCTCGAATGAACACTTACAGCTGCATTATGCTTCCTCATTACATTTGAAGGAGGTAAAATACAGACAGAGTGAAGAGGCTTGTTGCATGGAACTGGTGGTGTGGGGGTTACATGCAATAATCAGACAGCGGCATGTCCAGTTAATTAGCAGCGATGGACGTTTTGATTCACGCACCTTTTAATTGGATTTTAAATGACTGCTGTGAAGTTCTGGGCAACCGACTTGTTCTAAACGGAGACCTGAGACATGATGGAAGCATGATCATGTAGAGTTCTCCCATTACGCCATCACTCATGACCTCTCTCTGTCTGTCTCTCACTCTCTTCCTCTTTAACAATAAAGCCTTTAGTAGCCAACTTGGGTCATCAAGGTGTTTCATTCCTGGCCCGGAATTGATGAATTGACTTCATAAAGCAGTGAGACAGCTCACAGTTTTTCTGTAGCGATCAATGCCAAAACCCATTCTTTCAGCCTCGTTTGGACACACCAACTCCAGCAACAAATCAGATGTCAAGAGGAAATTGTCCTTCAAACACATATCTGCTGCTTGACACCTCAGATACAGTGATGTCAAGGTTTTGTCTTTAGTCTAGTCCAATAAGCCCGAATCCGAGCGTGTCGTCGTAGTTACAAATCCCCAACGTCAAGGCCAGTCCTTTTGTTTAGTTTTTTTGCTATACGCTAAGGAGATTTGCGCTCGAGATCAAAAGATGATTAGTAGACAGTAGATCTGATATCTACATACGGGGCGGTTGTGGCTCAGGTGGTCAGAGCGGGTTGTCCACTAATCGTAGGATTGGCGGTTTGATTCCCGGCCCACGTGACTCCACATACCGAAGTGTCCTTGGGCAAGACACTGAACCCCAAGTTATTCTTATTCTCATGCGATCTTTTGGATGTTTTCCAAGAGCCTCATATTGAATGAAACAATACTGCTATATATCTTGCTATTATTCATGAATCATGTGCAGATGGATGGCAAATTAAAGGAAGAACCAACAAGTGTCTTTCGAAGCATTTGATCTACCATGAGTTACCAGATTTGACCAGTTTTTGGAACTATACTGGCGGGATGAACTTGGGTGATCTTCCAAAACTTTCAAAGGTTTAGATGATAGTGGTGGAGAGCACTGTCTAAGACATCAGTGCAAAACTATGACACTGTGAAGGGCCGTGTCAAGGCCATAGCATATCTTTATGGGCTTCTAAGATTGTCAAAGTACATTGCTATACATGTCCTACTGAGACATGAAAACAAGAATTGGCACACTCCATGGGGATTAATCCACAAGCACTAGCTTCCCCGACCCAACCCGATGTGTCTTTATGTCCTGACCCTGCTGGATTTGCTTCTAATTGATACTGCAACCTCGACAGCTTGTCCAAAGCCAAGCCAAGCTCCCCCAGTCCTGCAAAAACAGAATGCATTCCATCCGCCTGCGTGTCCACTATGCCTCAAAATGTAAAATGAATTGCAACGTGCCTGTGGCAGAAACCTGGCAGCACGGTCCGTAATACATCACCGGCGTGTTCAAAATGCCACGAAATTAAATGAATACAGAAGTCCACTCCCACTGAATAATTCAGAGCATGCTCATTACCCACTGTGCTTCCCCAACGCTCAGACAGCAGAAAGATCTTCATCTGACCTCAGCCTCTGTGCGACATTCACAGCTGCGAGTGTTGCTGGGTTTTCTCAGCAGTGCAGAGATTTTTCTGTTGGAAAGCAACTTCGAGAATCTTATTTAAAGATGATAGATGACATACGGTACAAAATAACGGGGTTCTGTGAGCTGCGGGTCCGCAGGAGTCAGTTCCTGGGAGGAAACTGAACTCAATAGGAGTTCATTTAATACTGTTTGATTTTTGCTGTGTATATTTTTCAATGGCTTAAATAGAGACATCATGGAGGGGAAAAGCACATAACGTGACATTCAATTACTTTCCTATGTATACCTACAAGATGAATGAAAGTCGGCGGTGTTTTACGACCAGCTACGGTTCTAGTGTCATTAGTAGAACGGTAAGAAGCAAGCTTTAAATAGTCCACTCGGTAGACTAGAAACCAACAGGGTGTGCTGTTCTAGGAAATAAACTACATGGTGGTGTTTTATTCCTCTTATACCACAGATGATTTTTTATTTGATGTATTAATGAATGATCCATGAATGACACTCACTTTACTCTTCCATAACCCATGTGTATGAGCTATTACTATAGAAATGATCCAATATATGAACATCAGTATAAACCTTTGAGCCTGTGATCTGAATTTCAGTCAGCACTACTGTCAGAGCTGATGGGGTTTTTTTGTTTGTTTGTTTTTTAAAGAATAATAATAATTATAATAATTAATACCTTCTGATTGAAAAATTCAACAACACTTTGGTAGAAGTATAGAAAAATATTAATTGATATTGATCTGTGTGGTTTAGCAACATCCTCGTGTGGGGAATTATAACTACAACACAACTAAAGCACCTTCCTAGTTCATATAAACTGTGAATTACAATATTTGGGTTCTATTTGAATTATGGCAATGTCTAAATGTGCTTCTCTCTCACTCTCTCTCTCTCTCTCTTTCTCTCCTTCTCTCTCTCTCTCTCCCCTTCTCTCTCTCTCTCTGTCTCTCTCTCCTTCTCTCTCTCTCTTTCTTTCCTTTTTCTCTCTCTCTCTCTCTCTTTCTCTCTCACTCCTTCTCTTTCTCTCTCTCTCTCGCTCCTTCTTTTTCTCTCTCTCTCTCCTGGTCTCTCTCTCTCACACTCCTCTTTCTCTCTCTCACTCTTTCTTTCTCTCTCACTCCCTCTCTCTCTCTCTTACTCCTTCTCTTTCTCTCTCTCACTTTCTCTCTCACTCCTTTTCTTTCTCTCACTCCCTCTCTCTCTCCTCTTTCTCTCTTTCTCTCACTCCTTCTTTTTCTCTCTCTCTCTCCTGGTCTCTCTCTCTCACACTCCTCTTTCTCTCTCTCACTCTTTCTTTCTCTCTCACTCCCTCTCTCTCTCTCTTACTCCTTCTCTTTCTCTCTCTCACTTTCTCTCTCACTCCTTTTCTTTCTCTCACTCCCTCTCTCTCTCCTCTTTCTCTCTTTCTCTCACTCCTTCTTTTTCTCTCTCTCTCTCCTGGTCTCTCTCTCTCACACTCCTCTTTCTCTCTCTCACTCTTTCTTTCTCTCACTCCCTCTCTCCCTCTCTCTCTCCTCTTTCTCTCTCTCTCTCTCTCTCTCTCTTTCTCTCACTCCTTCTCTTTCTCTCTCTCACTCCTTGTCTTTCTGTCTCTCACTCCTTGTCTTTCTCTCTCTTTCTCTCTCTCTCTCTCCTTTTTCTCTCTCTCTCTCTCACTCTCCTCTTTCTCTCTCTCTCTCTCTCTCTCTCTTTCTCTCTCACTCCTTCTCTTTCTCTCTCACTCCTCTCTCTCACTCCTTCTCTTTCGCTCTCTCACTCCTTCTCTTTCTCTCTCTCACTCCTTCTCTTTCTCTCTCTCACTCCTTCTCTTTCTCTCTCTCACTCCTTCTCTCTCACTCCTTCTCTTTCTCTCTCTCACTCCTTCTCTTTCTCTCTCTCACTCCTTCTCTTTCTTTCTTTCTCTCTCACGCCTTCTCTTTCTCTCTCTCACTCCTTCTCTTTCTCTCTCTCTCGCTTACTTTCTGTCTCACTCCTTCTCTTTCCCTCTCTCTCTTTCTCTCTTTCTCTCTCGCTACTTCTCTCTCTCTCTTTTTCTCTCTCACTTTCTCTCTCACTCCTTCTCTTTCTCTCTCTCTTTCTCTCTCGCTCTCTCTTTCCCCTTCTCTTTCTCTCTCTCTTTCTCTCACTCCTTCTCTTTCTCTCTCTTTCTTTCTCTCTCGCTCTCTCTCACTCTCTTTCTCTCTTGCTCCTTCTCTCCCCCTTTCTCTCTCTCTCTCACTTTCTTTCTCTCTTTCTCTCTCGCTCTCTCTCTCTTTCTTTCTCTCTCACTCCATCTCTCTCCCCCTTTCTCTTTCTCTCTCTCACTCCTTCTCTTTCTCTCATTTTCTCTCTTTCTCTCTCTCACTTTCTCTCTTTCTCTCTCGCTCTTTCTCTCTCTCGCTCCCTCTCTCTCCCCCTTTCTCTTTCTTTCTCTCTCTCTCGCTCCTTCTCTTTATCGCTCTCTTCCTCTCTCTCCCATCGTCTTGCAGCGCTCGAAAATAGCAGTGTATGAAAAAATGTGGTCATACATGAAATCTGCCGAGCCATCTGTTTTTGCCAAGACCACGCCGGATGGGGTGGCCCGGGTGCGAAAATCGAAGGGCAAGTTTGCCTTTCTGCTGGAGTCCACCATGAATGAATACATCGAGCAGAGGAAGCCGTGCGACACCATGAAAGTTGGAGGAAATCTCGACTCTAAAGGCTATGGTGTGGCGACCCCCAAGGGCTCAGCATTAAGGTGGGTGGAATAATATAACAATATTCTCCATGTTGTTATAGTATTCCACCTACCCTGATGTCTTGTGTTGTCATTTCTCTGCCCCTCCTTCCCTTCCCCTCTTGATTTCTTCGCCCCCTTTTTTCCCATCCCCCCACCCCCACCCCACAATGAGCACTGATGAGGTATTGGTATAATGTTTTTTTCTTTAATGTTCTTTGACTGAAGACGATAATGATGATTATCTGTGTGTTTTTTCTCCTTTGTGTGCTTGTGTTCTTTCTTAATAGAACCAGAAATCCAATTTAGATTGTTTGGGGCTAAGTTTAATGACCATTTCACCTTTTATGTCTCTCTTAGCGTCTCTCGCTTTCCTTTCCTTCATGCTTTGATCTCTCGTTCTATTCTTCCTCTATCTCGTGTGCTGTCCTTCCTGACTGTTGTGTTGTCAGTTTTAATTTAACAGTCCAATGGTTTTTCAATTTAGCTTGTAAAAGCTGCACTGTCACTTGTGACGAATGTTAATTGCATGGTGTTTGTTGTTGTTACTTTTCTTCTCAATGACGAGTGTCCCCATCCCGCACACTTCAGTTCTGAGCAGTGTAACCCTCCATGCCACCTTTTGATATTTAACACTTTCTTTGCTCTAAGCGTCTCTTACCTTTTCACCTCCGTGAAAATTCTTAACCAAATTGTCCTTTCGTGCTCCTTTAAATGCCCATTCTGAATACTTGATACTATATAAATGGCACTGAAGTCTAAGTAGTAGACGATCAGCATATTCAATGGCACTACTATTCTACCATTACTACTACTACTATGCTATTGCCTTAGATTTCTCAAAGAACCTGTGCATTTACTTACAAGTTATGTTTTATTGTTTCAAGAAACGCTGTTAACCTGGCAGTATTAAAACTGAATGAGCAAGGCCTCTTGGACAAATTGAAAAACAAATGGTGGTACGACAAGGGAGAGTGCGGCAGCGGGGGAGGTGACTCCAAGGTCAGCCTCAATGTCACCAAAATCGGGTACCATAGTGCAGAGTAATCGGCAAGGCTGTTATTCCTGAACGGATGCCCCTTAGACATGGCACAAGCCATGCGATTCATTTGCTTTCTTTCCTTTTCCTGAAACACAGCCCTGATTCTGATTGTTCAAAACCAGATTAAACCTAGAACCCTGATTTGGCTAATGGAGGAGGAAAAGGACCAGTACGATTTTGTGCTACTGAGGAGAGCTCTTTGGAAGCAGGGACAGAACCGCGCACTCTATTGGAATCATTAGTTTGAAAATAGTTGAAAATATTTTAAGGCTCATTTGTTTATCATCCAACACTATAAGTGTTCAGTGTGTCCATTTATATATGTGTGTTTAAGCAACCACACAGGTGAATAAACCTGCCCAGCAGTTGGTAAAGGGAGATGGGGGATTTTGGTCTTCTTTTTCCCTCTGCTGGGCAGCATTCAAAGCAGCCCCTGGGTGAGAAGTGATTGTGTTTGCACTGCGTATTTGATATGATGCACCAGTCAAAGCTTTTTAAGAGTTCTCAACGAAATGATAAAGCATGACGTGAACGTAAAGGCTCAACGTAGAAGCATCCAAAGTGTTTTCCAGACCCCAGGCCTAAGATAAGTTAGGCAGTAAAGGAACGTGAAAGAGTTTGAATCTCAAAATCCGTCGCATGCCCTGAGGGGATTTTAAAAACCCTCCTTCCACATCTGTAACCAACAGGCATAACTGCTGCTCCACCCTCTCTATTAGTATAAATGGGAAGGGTGGTGACATGTCCAACCTTGTAAAGTAATATCAAAAATCGTTCACAGATTCGTTGAGATTTCCAAAAATCTTCACTATTCTTCCGGCGTAATGGGAAAGGTTATGTTGCCTCATAATGAATATTTACACTTTTGAATATGGAATGTGAATATGGCTGTATCCTCAGTCAGAAAAGCAAAGACCTTATTTTATTAAGATTTCTTATATATTTGCCTCCTTTTTTAGGATGATTAGCCCAGGCAAAGGACCCACACAACAATTTTAGTTGAGGAGTAAAGTTGTGAGAATCAACTTTATTCTTATTAAATAATTATATAGTTTATTCCTCCACCTGACAGTTTATGTCTGTTTTTCAAACATAACAGTCTGCAGTGAGAAGTTTGTCAACAAGTCAGTGAGACAGTCAGTCAGACAGTGAGACAGTCAGACAGTGAGGCAGTCAGTGAGACAGTCAGACGTTGAGGCAGTCAGTCAGTGAGACAGTCAGACAGTGAGGCAGTGAGTCAGTCAGACAGTGAGACAGTCAGTCAGACAGTGAGGCAGTGAGACAGTCAGACAGTGAGGCAGTCAGTCAGTGAGACAGTGAGACAGTCAGTCAGTCAGTCCGTGAGACAGTCAGACAGTGAGGCAGTCAGTCAGTGAGACAGTGAGACAGTGAGGCAGTCAGTCAGTGAGACAGTGAGACAGTGAGGCAGTCAGTCAGTGAGACAGTGAGACAGTGAGGCAGTCAGTCAGTGAGACAGTGAGACAGTGAGGCAGTCAGTCAGTGAGACAGTGAGACAGTGAGGCAGTCAGTCAGTGAGACAGTGAGACAGTGAGGCAGTCAGTCAGTGAGACAGTGAGACAGTGAGGCAGTCAGTCAGTGAGACAGTGAGACAGTGATGCAGTCAGTCAGTGAGACAGTGAGTCAGTCAGTCAGTGAGACAGTGAGGCAGTCAGTCAGTGAGGCAGTCAGTCAGTGAGGCAGTCATTCAGTGAGACAGTCAGACAGTGAGTCAGTCAGTCAGTGAGACAGTCAGACAGTGAGACAGTGAGTCAGTCAGTCAGTGAGACAGTCAAACAGTGAGGCAGTCAGTCAGTGAGGCAGTCAGTCAGTGAGGCAGTCAGTCAGTGAGACAGTCAGACAGTGAAGCAGTCATTCAGTGAGACAGTCAGACAGTGAAGCAGTCATTCAGTG
>JAFFST010006499.1:43569-46069 GCA_022414735.1 Noturus placidus
ACTCAGAACTTTGCGACATACCGAGAAGGCTACAATGTGTATGGGACAGAGAGTGTTAAGATCTAGAGGTATATAAGAAATCATCATTTTTTTTTTCTTTAGTATTAGTGGTGGTCACTGCACAACTCATCTCGTCTCGTAAATTTCAGCAGAGTTTCTAATCGCCAAGCCAGTCGTTTGTTTTAAACCAATGGGTTACATTGAAAACACCATTAAAATGGACAGACATAGCTTAGCTTGTGTCTACTTTCTGAAAATTTCTAAAGGTCCAGTTGGTCAAGACATGCAAAGCTGGACATACTACTATTATAATAATAATAATAATAATAATAATAATAATAATAATAATAATAATAATATACAGAGAATATAAAAATTGAATTTTGAATAGGGGCGGCTGTGGCTCAGTCGGTAGAGCGGGTTGTCCACTAATCCACTAATCGTAGGGTTGGTGGTTCGAATCCCGGCCTGGGTGATCCCATGCTGAAGTGTCCTTGGGCAAGACACTGAACCCTAAGTTGCCCCCGATGGCAAGCTAGCTCCTTGCATGCAGCTCTGCTACCATTGGTGTGTGAGTGTGTCTCATTAGTAAGTCGCTTTGGATAAAAGCATCTGCTAAATGAATAAATGTAAATGTAATGTAAATGAATTTGAGAGAAACAGCTACGTTAATGCTAATATATTCGTAATGTGAGTACTACAGTGTCTTGCGTAAGTATTCCCTCCCCTTTGAGGCTTTTTCACATTTTAAATGGTTACACCCAGGGGTGTAACCTGGTCTGGCCAAAACCAGATGATTAACAGTCCAGCTAATGCCCCTGGTTACCGCCTGGAATTAAAATGGACCTTACTTGATTTTAGCATTTGATTTACATAATGTTGAATATTTTACAGTTCAAAATATGTGTTATGATGACACAAAGGTTCATTTAAAAAAAAACAAAAACAAAGCATCTGTTGGTTGCATTAGCATTCACCCCCTGGGTAAATACTTGGTCGAACCACCTTCGGGTGCAAGAATGCTGGGATGTGTCTCGATCAGCTTTGCACATACGGCATGCATCGTGACATGTTTGCCTTCTTCTGGTCGAAATTGTTCAAGTTCGATCAGATTGAATGGAGCATATTGGTGTTTTCAAGTCTGAATGTGATCTGGGTTTAGACTGAACCACTCGAATACATTCAGGTTCTTGGTTTTGAACCACCCCAGAGTAGCTCTGGCAGTACAGTGTGCGTAGGGTCGTGATCCTGTTGTCCGGTGAAGACTTTCCCAGTCCCTGCTGATGAAATGCATCGACTGACCATGATGCTATCACCACCGTGCTTCATTCTAGGGATGGTGAATGCAAGCAGTGTTGGGATTCCACCACATGTAGTGTTTTGTGCCAATGCTAAAAAGTTCAAAAAGTTTTTCTACATGCATGCTGAGTCTCCAACATATTTAATATGGCCTTGTTTAAGAATGGCTTTCCTATTGATCTCCTTCCATAAAGCCCACATTTGTGCATTGTCCTGTCTATGGAATAGCTGTGAATAGCTTCTCCTATCTGAGCTGTGGATCTCTCCAGAGCCTTCAGAGTGACCTTTGGCCTCTTAGTTGATTCTCTGACTAATGCCTTACTTTCGCAATCACTCTATGTGTTGGTTGTTTTGGATATTTTTCCATACCCACACACATAAATGATTGATCATTTTCTAGAATTCATCACGGACTTGTTTTGACAGCTCACTGGTCTTCACGATGCCGATTCCAGAAATTTACATTGAGCTTATGAGACACAAGTGGACCCCATTAATTCAGTGGATTCACACTCGACTAATTATTTGACTCCTGCTCCCAACAGATTGCACCAGGGGTTCATAGCGATGGGAGTGAATACTTGTGCAATCACAAGTGTTTTTCTCTGCTTCAGTATTAACAGTTGTGTAGATTCATGACATATAATCCCAATTTAATCGATGACCTGACCTCAACGACAAGCAGAATACTGACAGCATGCCAGGCCTCATCAGCCCAAATCAGTGCCTGATCTCATTAATGCTCTTCCATCTGAATCAGCACAAATCCCCACAGCTACGCTCAAAAATCTCCTGAAAAGCCTTCTCACAGTGGCGTCGAGGTTATTATAACAGCAAAGGGGGCTGAGTCTGGAAGGGGATGTACAATAAGAACATATGGGTGTGATTGGCTGGGTGTCCACATACTTTTGGCCATATAGTGAAAATTTGAAGAAAGAAAAAAATGTTTATACTAAATAATACTGCTAGGTATAGACAACAACTGACACAAATTAATCTAAAACATAAGTGTCATCATTTAAGGGATTTTTATTATTATTATTATTATTATTATTATTTAATATTTTGGGAGTTACATAATAATAATAATAATAATAATAGGTATATATTAACAATAAAGGACTGTCATTAAACCCAGCCATTATTAACAAACCATTCAGACGTTTAAAGCAATAAACAATAAATAAAAATTCATTGAAGA
>JAFFST010006500.1:0-10114 GCA_022414735.1 Noturus placidus
TTGTGCCTCTATAGTAGACTTAATACTTTCAATGGACGCAGTAACTGGGGCCAAAGCCGCTTCCCAATCTACCTTCATAGCTGCTTCCATAGCCTTCATATTAGCTGTTAGCTCTGTAACCAGAATACCACGAAGATTTTCAAGGTCCGAGGGCAGCTTGTCGGTCTTATTTCTCCTTAGCCTTTCAGATGTCATAACTCCTTTTTTTTTTGTAAAAAGTAAGGACAAAGAAACAGAGCAGAGAAAGCCAAAATCTATTATGTGACTACTGAAAAGCGTAAATTAACTACAATTTTAGTCAAAATCAGCAGGAGCTTGTAAGTGCACGTCTTACTCTTCTGAATTCCAAATTCCAGAATCATTATTTTCGTATCTATTTATTTATTTATTTATTCATTCATTCATTCTGACTGTAGTCTTTAGTAACCGTCATGTCGAGTCTGATCAAATGAACGTAATTTCCGGAAATCCCGCGAAAGCCAGAGCAAGGATTACACATCCACTGGGTTGTGACTGGATACATTTACTTCGGCAAGTAAAATAAAAACAGGTGTGGAATAAACAGTCAGTTTAAAAGAATAATAAAACGTCTGGTGTTCACCTGTGCAGTTTGAGTTCGTTCTCCTGATACATCTCAGACATGATCTGCAGTTTCTGCTGCAGTTTCTCGATTTCTCTGGAGTACATGGAGCTCTCCGATTCCAGAGATTCTTTCTCGTGCTGCAGCTGTTCAAGACTCGCTGCAAAAGCCAAAACGGAACAGAGAGAAGAAGCAGCACAGATGTTACAGAAGAGTACAACCGAGTGGAGTAAAACGGTGTGAACTGGGACGGAGGAGCGTGAGGAGACGACTGAAGAAATGTGGTCTAGAGTAATGTGGTGTGAAATAAAGCGGAGTTGAAGAAAAGCGGTGTAGCGTAAAGGTGTTGAAGAGGTGTTAAGTGATATGGAGCAAAAGCAGTGTGAACTGAAGTGAACTGGAGTAAAATGAAGTCAACTAAACAAGACTAAAAACCTTGAAGATCTTCCTTGGCTTTGATTTCATCCGTGAGTTTGGCGAACACTCGGCCCTTGTCCTCCTCCATGGCCTTCAAATCTGCACTCATCTGTGAAGGAGATGAGAAGATGAACACGCTCCACATTTTAGGCGTTTATTTCACATAATGTAGTCTTTACATTGACCGCATCTGCTCATCTGTGGAACTAGAACCCGTACCTTCGCCGCGCTGATCAGTTTCTGCACTTTCTGTTTCTGACGGAGGTCTGTGAGAACGGAACAATCAAGTCAACACTCGGATCGGTTTATTACAATCATCTTCATTTTATTACAACTTAAAGAAATCAAATGAGGATTTAACGACCAGACCGGAAGAGTTTTTCTTCTCGGATCCCCTCGTGTCGTTCGCAGCGCTCTCCTCCTCCGAGTCCCAATCTCTCATGTTCAACAGACACTCTGTTAGAGACTGAGAGAGAGAGAGAGAGAGAGAGAGAGAGACAGAGAGAGAGAGGGAGGGAGAGAGAGAGGGAGAGAGAGAGCGGGAGGGGGAGAGAGAGAGAGGGGGAGAGAGAGAGCGGGAGGGGGAGAGAGAGCGGGAGGGAGAGTTTTTTTTTGGTTTGTTTCTATGGCTATTTCCATGGCGAGAAATGTGTAAGAAACTCGATATAAGGATTTGAAAATCAATTTTTCCTAAAAACCCTCACATTGCGATATAGGTTTGACGTTGTTGAGAATTTCTTCCAGAGTGTTGACTGAATAAGAAAGGGGTTAAGACAAGGGCGGTCTAATAAAAACTTGTTTCAAGGTCAATGGATTCTGGCAGAAGGTACATGTTGAGAGAGAGAGAGAGAGAGAGAGAGAAGAGAGAGAGAGAGGGGTGATGTAATGCACCTTTATGCGCTCATCTTTATTCACGCAGTTCTCCATCATTCCGTCTTGTGACGTCTCGCTCATCCTCTTCTCTTCCTCCAGCTCGCTCAGCCGCTCCTTCCATCCCTCTGCCTCCTGCTCCAGCTGTGCTTTGCTCTCCAGTAGCATGCTGTTCTCCTCTTTAACCTCCTGGAGTTTCTTCTGCAATCTCTCGGTGTTCATCTCGTGGATTTTCAGAGTCGTTTTATCCTGGAACACACACACACACACACACACGATGGATGATCTTTATCTGTTCTGTCTCAAAGATGACACTCCTGCTCCAATCAGCCTATCACATCGGAGACTCAGGAAACGCCCAGTTTTGTTCTGGGTTACGAGTGAATTGATATGTTTCCTTTGTAGTTTTGCTCAGTGGTGCTTGAACCCGATGTCCCCTGACTCATTATTAACAACAGTAAAGACGGTCTTCTACCTGTTCTAGCTGAGTTTTGCGCTCCATGGCCTCCTCCTCTAGTTTTTTTAACATCTCTTCCAGTTTTGTGAGCTGGAACACACACGAACACAAAGAACAGTCCGTTTTTTCCAGATAAAAGCAATGAAAGATAAAAAGTCAGAGGTGATGAATAAATGTTTATTATGCACTACCTGCTCTTCCTGCTGTTTCCTGAGCTGGTCCTGCGTGTCGAGTTCCTCCTGCATTTTCTCCAGATCACTCTTCATCTCCGCATTCGCCTCCTCCAGCTTCTTCGACATGGCCTTTAAAAACAAACAAAAGATATTAGTGTTAAAGATGAAGAACTCAGATCAGGCTGAAGTGTGTGTTTACAACAATGGGGAAAAACCCCCCAAAACAGTATTAGTATTGAGTATTAGTAATTCTTACAGTAATATGAGACAAACATCTACTGAGAGTATTGTCATTGTTGTTGATATTGACTTCAGTCATTTGACTGAAAGGTTTGCAGGAAAGAAATGAAAGAAGATAGTACAGGGCTCCAGGCAAAAAAAATAAATATCTAGGAGCCACTGGCTCCTAAACCAAAAACTTTTAGGCACCAAATCAAATTTTCAGGAGCCAAAATATAATGATGTCATATGACATCCTTGTTAAAACGGCTACCTCACACTGCCTTTTCTTTCCCCTCTGTACTGTCTGCCTTTGTTTACTCTGCCTCCCATAGTTTATACAATATGTGCAATGTTCTGTAGATCATATTGAATCATATTACCATAAATACTTAAATGTTCAGTTATTTGTTTCTTTTTTATTCAACCATGTACAATTAGTTGTTTCCTGTTTATTCAGGCTCAGAGTCCGTATCTCCCACCACAAACACCATGTCAATGTCACTTGGCCAACCAGTGTAGTTACGTCTACGCCTTCTTTTGCTTGCAGACAACCAGCGCTTCACACTGGGCCAAACTAGTCAAGCGAGGGGCCCTCTGCATTGATCCTCACCAAGTCTTCCAGTGTTTTAACACATAAGGAACCGCGCACTTTTGACTTCATTCTCTTCTACATTTACATTTATTCATTTAGCAGACGCTTTTATCCAAAGCGACTTACAAATGAGACACACTCACACACCAATGGTAGCAGAGCTGCATGCAAGGTGCTAGCTTGCCATCGGGGGCAACTTAGGGTTCAGTGTCTTGCCCAAGGACACTTCGGCATGGGATCACCCGGGCCGGGATTCGAACCACCAACCCTACGATTAGTGGACAACCCGCTCTACCGACTGAGACACAGCCGCCGGTGTATGTCTTCTGTGCTGAGAACCCTCTTTCGCACTGAGCTGCAGATATGGGAAGAACCAGCATCATTTCAACTAAGTGAAGACTGTTCTTAAAACTGTGCAGAATGGCTCCTTCCTTAGTATCACTTTCCATAACTCGGTGTATGTCTTATTCCATGAACTGACCTTTCACTAATGTTTTCAGCATTCTCCATTCCCTTTGCACAGCTGTAACATCAGCCTACAGTATACAATAATATTGTCTTTTCCTGAGCCGTCTGTGCTACAATCACATATAAGAGATGTAATTTGCCTTTAAAGTCTCCTCCAACACACTGCTTTTCAATTCATCTGCAGTGCAACCTACAAACTCTGCACATGCTGTATCATTATCATATGTCTTTGATACATCCATACCATTCTTCTTCATCAATAGAATCTGAGAGTTAAACTTTGTGAACGGTATTTCTTCCACTGCAATCATGTAGGCTGCATTGAATTTTATTTTCAATTCCCTCATGTCTTTTTCTGCGACTTGATCACTAGCACGTTGCACTGCTTTCACGGCTATGCAGTTAGCTTACCTATACATAACGGATAAATTCAAACTCCAAACCACATCAAACTAAACACCTTTAATACAGTTAGAGCTTCCAACTTTTTAACCCGATAAAAAGTGACGTTAAACCTGTTTCTGTTAATCTATACAGCCGACGCTTCGACCCCTGCAGGACAAGCATTTATTTATTTGTAAACCATACAGGAGTGCACGTGATAGGGCAGGTACACGCATGCGCAATAGGAGATGAGAGTTGCCTAATACAAGAAGACACATGGTAATTTTTATTTCATTTGTTTTTAAAAAAATTTTTGTGTGTAACGGTGGGCGCTGGCGACTGGCAGAAAAAACGTTGGTCGCAAAATTAAAAAGTTAGTCGCATTGGCGGCCATTTTAGTCACCATCTGGAGCCCTGTAGTACACAACTCCAATTCCAAAAAAGTTGGGGCGCTGTGTAAAATGTAAATAAGAACAGAATGCAATGATTTGCAAATCTCATAAACCCATATGCTATTCACAATAGAACACAGAAATCATACCAAATGTTTCAACTGAAGAAATGTACCATTTTAAGGAAGTGACTATGGAATGGGCAGCTTGCACATCTGGAAAGGCACCATCAATGCTGAAAGGTACTTCCAGGTTATAGAGCAACATCTGCTTCCATCCAGATCCCATCCCATCTGTACTTCTGAGAGACTCTGCCTCTCTAAGACACTCCTTTTTATACCCAATCATCTTACAGACCTATTCCCAATTAACCTAATTAGTTGAAAATGTTCCTCCAGCTGTTTCTTTTTAGTAACACTTACTTTTGTTGCCCTTTCCCAGCTTTTTTGAGACATCAAATTCAAAATTGCCTTATTTTTCCCCCTCACATTAAACATTTGATATGTTTTCTGTTCTATTGTGAATAACATATGGGTTTATGAGATTTGCAAATCATTGTGTTCTTTTTTACACAGCGTCCCGACTTTTTAGGAATTGGGGTTGTACTAAAACAATATATTTAGAACTTTTATCCAGCCTGGGTAGCTTTAAAGGCCGAGTTTTAGTTGCCTTGCCTACATTATGGTGGGGAATCTAAGCAGAAAGACTCTGTATGTGCTTCGTATGGTTTTACTGAAAAGTAAACGGTGTGCTGAATGCTTAGATGCTGCTAAACACACATCGTGTCGAGGTGCCAGTCCGTATTTGTATCAGTCATTCTACGCATCTATTATGTAATGATCAGGGATGTGTGTTCTGCCTCATTTTAATATTCAGTTATCTGTAATACTAATGCTTCGGTGTGATAAAGTAACTCGGCTAATTTTCCCGTTGGTGACTCACATGTCTGACACATGTAAAATACACAAATAATGAACAGAAATATTTTGCATGCAGCAGAATGCTTACTGGTTGGACAGGAATAAAGTAGAGTGACGTAATTTAAAGCGGATACAAGAGAGTGGAGTAAACATGGTGGATAATGATTATGTAAGGCTCGCTCTACCTCCAAATCTTCTCTCTCGGAATCCTGAGCTGAAAGTCCACCATTCTGCAGCACAGTCTCCAGCTTCTTAAACTGTCAGGAGAACCCCACACCCACACACCCACACACACACACTTGTGAAACAGCTACAATTCTATTTAATGCAAGTGAAATAAAATAACTAAGAAACAGTGTAATAAAATATATTTGAACAAAAGTAGCACGGGAATATTCGGCTCATTTGCATATCGGATCCTGATTGGCTCTATTTGATGACGTAATAACACGTTCCTTTCTGTGATCTGTCCCTCACCCACCTTGTGTTCGGCCTCGCTGAGTGTCTCCAGAACCTTACACTTCTCCTCCAGAAGCTCTGCCACTTTCTGTCCCATCCTCCTCTCTTTACCTGGAAACCAACGAGAGAACCCGTCAGAATCGATTCAGAGCCGAGAACTAATATTCAAACAATATGAGATTCGGACTGATGACTTACTGCAGTATAATCTGCTCTTAATCTGCGGCGAGAGAAAAGAAAACAGGACACAGGTTACGCGGGAGTGAATAATGCATGGTAATTCTATTACAGATAATGTACACATTCAAGATATGTTATCTCTGTTATATTGAAGCCCTATTTGTAAATTTCGCTCACCTAGAATATCCTATTGTGCTTCATTTGAGGATGATGTTTTTAAAAAATAAAAATCATCATAACTAGGCGTGAGCACAGTCTGTAATAATCGTCCTATATTTTTTTGCGTTTCTCAAGAGTACAGTAAGATCCGGCCGAGGAGAACGGACTAGTGTAATCGATAGTTCTCAGAGTGCCACGACTTTTGAACTTCTTTTCCAAAACAAAATATGTTTTTCATGAGAACTTTATTGGTCGCTTACTGCTTGGACGAATCTGCAGGTGAAGAGCAGGAAGGTAAATAAACCTAACGTGGCGGTGAAGATCACGGCTTCCCACGGCAACCCGTAAAGATCAGGACCGGGTCGGATATCGTCAGGAAGTGACATCACGACCTGCAACAACACAACAAGTCAGTCACTCGATGAAAAGAGGAAGATGAAACTTGAAATCTTATTTTGTGCACTAATCACATGAACAACTGTGCCTCGCCAAACTGAAGCATTCAAGGTGTGAAGACTTTGCCCACGTTTATTGTCTTGATTTTATCGTGTTGTGTTTCTCAGATTAAAATCTCTCCCTATTTGAAAATTGTAAAGCAGCACCACGGGCTTCTAAGGTCCTGAATTTAAAACAAGGATTCGAGCAGATATCTCCGACAATATATAACAATACCAAAACACGGGCGGAATTATTAATATTAACATTATGCGGGTGTGCAAAGAAACAAACGATCTCATTCAAATAAAAATGATGATGCTGAAAAGAAAGAATGTGGTCCTCTTGGGGCAAATGAGTAGTGGCTTTAAAAACTGGGATAATATAGATTATGATTCATTTATTAAATCATCATCATCACTGTGATTTAACAAATGAAAATGTCTTTAATTCAGGAGTGATAAAAACGACTTTTCTGTCCAAATCCACCTGCCGCTGAGGCGTGGCCATCACTTCAACCTGTTTATGTCAGTCATTTGGTCTCATCTTCATGAAATATCACAGATGTTCAGAAGAAGATTAGAAAAATCTCTAGATCGTATAGAAATCAATACAAATTTCACACGGACAATCACATATGAGTGAGGAAGTAAAACAATGACAATGAAACTGCTTCAATGTGAGTGGATTACTGTAATTCTTCCCATTTGTGGATTTATTGACTATTTTATCGTTGTTTTGTTTGTTTGTTTTTTCTTCGTTTTATTGAAAACTCCGAAGTGAAGTAATGTTTTAAAAAAACAACAACAAACAAAACAACAACAATACTGCCATATAAATAAATAAATAAATGTGATGAGCAGTTTTTAGTGTTTCTAATCACACTGTCAGTTCTCTTATTATCAATACATGAAAATGACACTTTAAAAGTACATTATTTTAAGAAATTACTGCAAGCAAAACGTTAAAAATGATGAATAATAAATAAAACACGAATGTAGAATTGGCACTTACATCCCTTATCTTCTCCATCGCAAGAGAGTAATAAATGTTCGCGATTCCTTTAGTATCATTCACCTCCACGACATCAGAGTCATTATTAAATCCTTCTGCCATGATCAAATCAGATTTTAGTTTGATATAAACCGACGCTACTTTTATTTATTTGTTTATCTCGACTTATTCCATCTGTTGTTGATCCATAGCGGCATGCGCATGCGCAGTACGCAGAGAGTCAGATCTCTGCACTGTATCAGCTCGAGGGGGAAACAGGTCACACTTGAGACTAAAAATAAAAGTCGCAGCACAATAAACACGCATTTTTATTAATTTTAATTCATGCTAAATCGCTTTCGAGTCGCCAAATGTTTTAGAGTTGATATCGTCTCTTTTTTGTGTTTAATCACCTCGAACACTAAAGAGAGCAGACACCCCTCCGACGTGTCACATGGTTTATTCCACACGTCACCAATAATAAAACGCCACAATGGCTACGTGCTAAGGCGTTCTGCGCATGCGCAAGGCATTAGTACACAATTCTCCGGTTTAAAGTTTCGAAATGTGAATATAAATATAACTCAGCTCAAAACTAATATTTCATTCTGATCATATTATTTTAAAAAGAAATAAGGAATCATTAAAGTTTAGCTGACTACGTCATTTGAACACCTGAGCCTTTCACTTGTACTCCCAGACCTGTCAGTGATTTGAATCAGTCCACAAAAATACACCCTTCTTTTTACTGACACCTTTAAAATTTTTTATTATTTTTTATAAAGTTGCTCATACTCACCTTCTGATCTTCTTCAGTGTCCATTTTAAACTCCTCACTTGATGTGCAATAAGATTAACATGAACCTTTACATGAACATTACCAGAGTCTAACTTTTGTTTTGAACTGCATTTGGTGACATGTCAAGTGTAGAGAAGGAAAAAAAAAAAACACCTCTAGACTGGATTATAGTCTTAAAGGAGCAGAGGGTGGATCTGACTCCTGGTCCTACCTTAAGTATGGCTTGTTTCACACGTTCACTTTCCTTCACCATGTACAGGAACGCAGTGCTTGTGAATTCAGCAACAAAAATCGTGTATAGATGCAGAACTCCTTCTGTCAAAAAGAAAACAGATTCCTGATTTCCTGCATTGGTATCATACTAACATTCCTGTGACTACCGATCTAGCACATGACATACGTTTTAAAATAATTCTTCAATTGTCCATCAAACAATCTCTTTTTAATATCGCTCCATCCATCCATCTTCTAAACCGCGTATCCTTCCTTCAGGGTCACGGGGAAACCTGCAGCCTATCCCAGGGAACATGGGGAACAAGCTTGGTTACCTCTTTTTAATATATTAAATTTTATTCTATATTTGCGTACTTTTTAAAAATCTTTTTAGGCTTTGTTTTCTACTTACATTTTCTTTATCTTTGTGTTTCATTACTTTTGTATCATTTAGTTTTACTACTTGATTGTACAGCACTGTGAGCTACCACATGCACTATCAATAAAGTTGTCTTCTTTTTATTATTATTGTTATTATTATTATTATTATTATTATTATTATTATTATTATTAATACAATTGCAATGATTTTTCAGTGATAAGCACATAAATTGAACGCACAGGTTGGAAACTGAAAATGTGTGAAAACTTAAAGTTACAGCGTCACCTCTGACTGTTACAAAACGCTGACACTGGAGACTCCTTCCATAAACATTACATAAACATCTCTTTACAGAAAACTTCACCATATCAACGATTACACAGGTTTTTTAATCCGTTTATTATCACTGTACAGTAGGCATGCAACCAAAATGAAAATTCTTGGCCGAAAGCCGAATTCCGAACAAGTTTTTTCTCGGTTTTTCCATTTATTTTGCCATTTTTTCAACATTGCATAAATGAAATAATTAAAATGTGCTTTTTACTAATTTTGTCTTGCTTTTCAAAAAAAAAATCAATTACAAAACTACAATTTCAAAATATTTATTTAACACTGAACATTTTTTTTCATTCCAGCAGGCATAGGCTACCAACAATTCACAATATAACTTTAAATAAATAAATGAGTAAAATAAAAATTTTTATGTGGTCATCTTTGAGAACCCCTTGAATAGCCTATGTTAGACCTTTAACTGACTGCTGAAAGAATGTAACACTCTGTAGCGTACAACAAACAAGTGCATTGAAAAGAGTGCAAAAATGGTTCTATTGGGTTCTATATGGCTGATTATATTGGGGATATATACTGCTCGCGTCCCTGTACACCCTGCAGAGTATTACAGTAGATATAGTAGAGTTATATACGGCTGATTATATTGGGGATATATACAGTGGTGTGAAAAAGTGTTTGCCCCCTTCCTCATTTCCTGTTCCTTTGCATGTTTGTCACACTTAAGTGTT